>CAIGQW010056782.1:246460-295744 GCA_903798125.1 Danio choprae | reverse complement strand
CCCTAATCTGAAACATACATTTTTGTGGCAATCAGACAGTCAGACTGGTCCTAGACTGGATTCCTCAGGTTTGGTCAAAGGTGATCTGTGATTTTAATTAATTCTGAAGCCTGATTTGCATAACGCTCACTTTAGAGCTTGAAGATGGCAGCCATGTTTACTCGGTTTCATCTGACAGTGGATCGGCCTGTAACAGCAACGGCATGACAAGATGAAAAGATTGTTTATCTGCTCAGAGTATCTGTGAAGAGCGTGTAGGGCTTTCGTTTTGACCTTTTTCAGTCAAAGACTGTAGGAGTTATTCATAAGATAGCAGAAAACACTGCTTGCTTAGTATTAGGGTCAATCCATGTACACTGTTGTACGTTTACACACTTTTGAAAAGTTCACTTTGCTCAGATGTCTGCAGCCATTTAAACTCCGTTTTCAGTGTGACTATTCCAAATAGAATAGAAACAAAAATATAAATATACAATCATACATTAGAGTTAAGACCAAAAGTGACTTCTGCAAATACCTCTATATTCATATGTATATTGTAAATAAAATGAAATTAAATGCAGTTGAGTTAAGATTTTATGTTTTCGTGGGAATTTTTTTTTTTTTTATTCAACCAGGCTGCCTTTAAACCTAGATAAAAACAGCAACATTATTAAATATTTAGACAATTTTAAATAAAGGCTTTATTTTAATATATGTAAAATGTAATTTATTTCTAAGCAGGATTTCAACTGATATTAATATATTTTTATTTATTTATTTATTTATTGTATTGTATTTTTTTTATAAATAAATAGGTGGCATTACCTCATAAATTAAAACAACTGAACAACATAATATCTTGTGAAAGATGACCATTGTTTGATTCCTGCTACACTCAATGTCCTTGAGATTCCAAATATCATAACAAATGACCAAATAATCAAAATGTCCAAATTCTTTAATATTTAGAGGAATAAATTAGTGTGGCTGCACAGTTCATCAACACGGGAGGAAAAATCAGAGCAGGAGGATTGTAATCTCCCAGTGGAGCTGCAGTCAAAGTTGCAGTGAAGTGCAGATGCAGGCCTTTTTGTTTATCTGAGTCTGTTCAGCTGTCACAGACACAAAAGGACAGACACAGTGGCAAAGTGACTGTCAGAAACCCAGTGAAACAAAAGAAGAGGAGGCTTTCTCTCTCCTATTCTCTGTCTCTCTTCCAGCTTAGTTTCCTCTTAGCCTTATCTCACACTGCTAACAGTCACTGCATTCAACAAGGTGCTCCTTTGCAAAACAAAACAAAATCTGAATTATGCTGCTTCATGTTTGTAAGCTTTGTAAAAAAAAGAATTGGAATGAAAACCATTATAATTTACAATACACAATTAAACATTAAAAGGAATGTTTTTTTTATTGCAGTTACGTCCTTTATGTCCTGGACTGTCAATTCCCACAACTTTTAAAAAGTTTCAACTAATTATCAATTAATCATTACCCTTAAAGGAACTGTTCAGGCAAAAATGACAATTACCTCACCATTTACTCTACCTCATGTGGCTTTAAACCTTTATGAACCTTCATGAACACAAAAAAGATGTTTTGAAGAATGCTTGATGACGCCACCCATTGACTTCTATAGTAGGAAATAATTACAATGGAAGTCAATGGGTGACATCAACCAGCATTCTTCAAAATATATTGTTTTGTGTTCAGAAAAAAATATTCTAATAAGTTTTGAACAAGTGAAGGATGTCTAAAGGATGACATATTTGAATTTGAGGTAAACTATCCCTTCAATAGTCTTAATGACTACATAAGTGAAACATTGGCACCAATGTATGCTCAAAATGCAAAAACAAAAAAAAAATTACTGAACATAAAAGCCTAGTAGAACTGTAAATGAATTAACGAGTGATAAACCATTTGATGATTAAATGTAAAGACTAATATACAACCTCAATAGTGCTGTTTCAAATGTATGTGTCAATATGCGGAAACAGTTTTAGTTACTGTAGGTGGGATATTTCCTTCCAAAATGTGCAGAGGCTAATATGTGAATCACTGCATTAGTAATGATAGTTAACACCTTTAGACCCTTTCCACTCAAAACATGTCTTAGAAAATTAGAATCAATATATTGTTTTCTGTAAACAAGATGTTTTTTTGTTTTTTTTGTAAAACAAAAAAACATATGTTTTGTGTAAAACATATGCTGGATAAGTTGGCAATGCATTCTGCTGTGGCGACCCCTGATGAATAAAGGGACTAAGACAAAGGAAAATGAATGAATGAATGAGTAGGGGCGGGGCTTTCTTTTTTTTCATATCAATCTGGAGTGAACTAACCGTAAAAGGGGTGTGGTTAAGAATATTGTGGCTGAAATGGACGTCAACGAAACAAATGCAATTTTAAATGTGGAATTAGACTTCGGTTAAAGATTACCAAAACATTTTTTTTTTTTCAGTGGATTAACTTGCATGGGTTATTTGTTCTCCCAATGTGCGCTAGCAAAATAAACATTGTAAATTTTGATTTCACATTAATCAATCATATATTTATCACCAGTCATATATAAACCACTGCTCTTTTATCTGTATTCATCCATCAATATAGAGCTTTTATCAACACTGGTGCTCTTTTCACTGAGTGTAAGACTAAAACTCTCAAGGGCAACTGTGGAATGATAATAGGTTTTTTGCAAAACACAAAAAACAGCTTTACTTTCATTTCATTTTCAAGGTACTGTAATCTGAGCCTTCAAAAGTCATTGCTGTTTTCCCCGAGTAAACTCAATGAGCTAAAGTCCTGCGAGGCACAAGCGCTAGAGAAATCAAATATTAGCTAATCAACAAAACTCGCTACACAAACGGCTATGATTCCACTCATTAGCCCCACAAGGCATCAGTCTCTGTTCTCCTCCTTCCTGTTCCTCGCTTCAAAGACAATCTCCTGGAGAACGGCACGTAGAACACAAGACATTTATTGTAATGTGTTTTCTAGATCTCCCTTTAATATGTTAATCTCTGTGTACTGTGGTGCAACAAAAAGAAAAGAAAAGAAATGAAAATCACACTGAATGCATTACAGGCAAAGACAGAAGCTGTGACCCATAACTATACAAATACACCAGCAGATACATTTCAATTCCCATTAAGAGTAACATCCAATGTAGCACGAAATGAATCTACACACACAGTCATTCATTCACAATACTACTACTACTACTACTACTACTACTACTACTATATTTAGTACTATACTATATGCTATACTATATACTATACGCCCTTCCAGCCGCAACCCATCACTGGGAAACACCCATAACCTCTAACTCACACATATACTACGGACAATTAAGCTTACCCAATTCACCTATAGCACGTCTCTGGACTTGTTGGGGAAACCAGAGCACCCGGAGGAAACCCACGCCAACACGAGGAGAACATGCAAACTCCACACAGAACTGCCAACTGACCTAGCCAAGGCTCGAACCTGCGACCTTCTTGCTGTGAGGTGACAGTGCTACCCACTGTGCTGCCATACCTTAATATATAAATTTTAATTATATTTTTATTTAATAATATTATATATTAAAATAAAATATTGTATAAAATATATCACTATTAATAATAAAAATAAATAATAACTAGTAGTAGTAGTAGTAGTAGAAGAACACGCACGCACAAATATAAAAATATATACTATTACACACAGAACAATAGCTGTATTTGCAGCTTAAATGATGTTTGGGATGGACAAATACATCTCTGTATAGGACAGAGAAGATCAAACAGAAAAGAGACGCAGCCTGTGTCTTTTCTCATTTCGTCCATGACTGAAGCACACCGTGCTGTCTGGGGCTGATTACAGTAATTGCCTGAACCTTTATATGACGTCTTGGACCCCCAAAAATGACAGGGGCCTCTTCCGCCCTCAATTTCAAAGTGCTGAACACGGCCTGCAATTACTCTCGTCTGGATAGGAGCAGGGTACTGATTAAGGGGCATAATTGGGTTAATTTTCTCTCAGTACATGTGCTCAAATTGACTTGCTTTATATAAACACCCCGAGGCAGATTGTACAGCTGTCTGGACTTATTTGTAGAGCAAACACTTTTGGGACATAAGACACAGCACGTTTCAGATGATACAGTATACAGAGCGCTTTGGTTTCTGCTTTATTGTTTGTCACAGTGCTGCTGATGTCTTGTTTGTGGAACAACATACAGGATTAACTATTCTTTCACAAAGATTTAAAGATAATGAATTTTGCACCCATGCAGACAAAGCTTCATCAACATGAACTCAAAGAGCACAGTTTTGTGTCAGTGGGCATGTGGTAGGGGGTCAAACAAAAGAGGATTAACCCAAACCAATTCACTGAAATCATCAAAATCATCTCCCCATGAAATCGCAAGAGACTCAAGCCGTGCACTCGGTGAAAGCCCCATCCTTTCAGAACAAATTATGAGGAAGAGCGAAGAGCGCCTGATAATCTGTCCTTGGGGGCACCAGACACTACTACAGCACTATTGTTCTTGAGTTCAGCACCACGGAGAGCCCTCAACCAATCACACGGCTGAGAGAGAGAACTGAATCACATGCCAGCCAATCACAACGCATGTAAATCTCTCCAAATTTGTCAGCATGTCTCCCTGCATCCTCTTTTGACTGGGTGAGCATTGCTTTTAGGCATAAAATATTGGCTTCATGCATGTCCCTTTATTGTGTGCTCTAAGACTAATGTAAGGACAAGTATTTTGTTTGTTTGTCTTGTTACCCCAAACTACAATTAAAAATAATATATCACCAAAAAAAACATTATATTATATTATATTATATTATATTATATTATATTATATTATATTATATTATATTATATACACATATTACACATTATATTATTGTTACATATTATATTATATACACAATTTCTGTAGTCATCTATAAATAATTTGATGGTGAATGGTGCATTATGTTCCTCTTCAGTCTCAGTGTGAACACTGTGCATTTGGACTTACTCCCAGTCTCCCTGTCTTTCCAAAATAAGGCAGTCTTCACCTAAAAACAACCCTTGCATCTCTCTGGACAGTTAAAAAGGATGATGCCAGCGTGGACCGTTTCTGACAATCTGCTAACTGTATGAGTAAAAAGCAATGAAGGCAAAGTGTCACAGACTAATCTGCACTGAAAGCAGCCAGGGACTAGAATGATTGGTACATTCTATTCTGCATCAGCCTACATGCAGAATAGAATGTGAGAGGGAGAAAAAAGAAGGGGGTGAGTAATGTGCATCATTATGACTGTAACAACAAAATAGACCATTTTGCTTCAAATGCATCATCAAAAGGAACATAAAAGCATATAGGTAACTGTATAGCACATAAGCATGGGTGGGGAAAGCCCATTCGATAGCTATAGAAATAACAGAGACCATTTGACAATTCTCAGTTTCTATGAATTTATTAGGTATGGCTTTGAGTAAATCTTTAATATTTGTCTGAGTACATTTCTTCCAAATTTATTAATTTATTTATATATAAATAAATACATTTGGAATATATTTCCCAGAAAATGACAGTTGGTTGTAGTAAAGGTTTTCATGGCACTTTTGGGGGTTATTTGATGGAAATTTAAAAAAAAAAAAAAAAAAAAAAAAAACAGTTCTAAATAGCAGTATTTTTATTTTACATTCGGAATAAACTTCAGTTTTCATCAAAACATTTCACTGAAATTCATTTATTCTGGATTAACTGTTAAGTGGTGTCTTAATTCTTTCCACAACTGTAAGGCAGCAGAATATTAAATATGTGCATACCAAAACAAATTTGAGAAGCAAAAACCTCTAATTCAGTGCTGTGTTTCTGCATGCTAACGTTCTTTGATAATGCAGAGCTGGTAAGAGATATTTGATATTTTCCCTTAAGCAAATTTTTCCACCGTGGGGGGGGGGGGGGGGAGCCAACCAGTTTGTCTGAAGAAAACTGAGGTGTTTTTAGATGAGCCATTTTGTTTGGCAAACCTAATCGAAAGCCAGAGGCAGGCCAGGAGATTTTGGTACCTCCCCAAAAAATCTTGCAGACATGAAGATGAGGGCAGACAGCTCAGTGTCAAGATCATTCCACAATAAAGGTGGAGGGTAAACTTTAATATCATGTTACTAAATTACAGTTGTACTCTTTTACAAAATAATAGCTATTGACAAGCACTTTATTTCCCTTTAGTAAGCTTCATGTTTGGTGAGCTAATAAAACATAAAAAAACCTAAATCAACATGTTGTATAAAAATGACTTTGTTACGTCTGTTATCAGGACTTCAGTATTAATACTACAGTAATACTGCTGCTGAATGTTTATCATCTGCTTAAATATAACATTTCTTAGCTCTGAAAAGCCTAATGATATACTGTAATCAATACTGTTGGTATAAAAAAAAAGATTACATTTAAAAAATTGAAAAATAAATAAATAAATTGAAATATCTTAATAAACCTTAATTAAAATAAAATACCATTGTATGAAAACAAAAAATACTTGAATCTAGAATGCCCATATCTCATGTACCAATTAAATATTGACCAATAAATATACAATTAAACACACATATATAATTTTTATGGCAAAATACTATCGTAAATTCAGAAATAAAATCACATTCAGGAAGCAAACCCCTTGTTAATACCATGTCACATTGTTTTTACACAGATTTAAGAGCTTGGAATTGATGAGAATAACACTCCATCAAAGGAACACTATAAATATCTGTATTTCTAAGAATCAGAAAAGAACCATAATTCATATTTAAAAACTATGTTAAATTAGTGCAATGATTTATTTAGTGCATATACTCAAAAACAAGATAAAATATTAAAGAGGATAAACTACAATTTTCTTAGACCACGTAAATTACATCAAGATTACAACAAATTATCAATGGCCCTTACCAGTTCCCTAAAAGAGTGACCATCAACCCACAATGGACTGCACATTATCAGATAGTAGAAGGGCACTCTGGGAAAGGGCAAATATAGGAATTAAACAAATACACACGTTCACACACTTGTTCTGTTCCCTGACGCTCCAACAGGTAATTTTGCCATGCCGGACTGAAGCTAAAACCCATTACACACTGCGTGTTTATCTTTTCCAATATAATCTAAGCACCAGCGACTTACGTGTCGGTTAGGGATCCCACATATGAGAAGCTCACTATCCGATAACAGACAGAAACCTTTCTATAATTAAACTACGATGGAAATTATTACGAGGAATAATTGGCACTGATTAAAATAAAAGGGTCACAAGTATTCTCACCTTGCATAACATGCAATCAGATACATCGCTCTCATTGGCTTCAAAAATCCATATAGGCCATTCAGCTATCTTGATCATCATGCTGTTGGAAATATATCATTTTCCTGTATTAATGAGGTCACTTTCATAAAGGCAATAAGCGAGTTTCAGTCACAACTCTACTGAAATGTTCAAAGTAAATACTGGTAAGAGCATTGTGTGTAAAATAAAATAAAATTAAATTAAATTAAAAATTAAATTAAATTAAAACTAAATTAATATTATATTATATTATATTTCAGTGTGGAGTTTGCATGTTCTCCTCGTGTTCGCGTGGGTTTCCTCCGGGTGCTCCAGTTTCTCCCACAAGTCCAAAGACATGCGGGTATAGGTGAATTGGGTAAGCTAAAAACTGTCCATAGTGTATGTGTGTGAATGAGGGTGAATTGGTGTTTCCCAGTGATGGGTTGCAGCTGGAAGAGCATCTGCTGCGTAAAACATATGTTGGATAAAGTTGGCAGTTCATTCCGCAGTGGCGACCTCTGATTAGTGAAGGGACTAAGCCGAAAAGAAAATGAATGAATAAATAAAATAAAACAAAATCTTAATGACAAATTTAATGTTAGTCATGTTTAGTGCATGTGTGCTTAACAGTAATAGATTAATTCAACAGTGGCAACAAAAACCTGCATAAAGTTTTTTTTTTTTTTTCACACATACATTAAGCTTTAAAAAATGCAAAGAGTTGCAAAAATTTACCAAAAATATGCACATCCAGGCAACAAAGTCAGGCCTGTCAGAAAAAATATCATTCTCTCTAGATACACAGACCAGAATCTCAGAAGCTAATGTCATTTTGATTACTCTTCTGCTTATCAATTAGTGGAAAAAACTAAACAAATGAAATGCATAAAAATCAGTACAATAACAGAACTGAGTGCGTAGGAAGCAGCCAGTGCTGTTCATTTTCCACTGATTTATTGCCCAAAGGGGGACATCTACAATATCTTTGTTTTTGTTTTTTGGTTAGTTTTTTTTTCCCCCACATATATATGTATCATCGAATTGCTGTTTTTATTCTACTTCTAATCAATATTGCCCCCAAGTTTTATTGCCGGGATCAAGAAATTAATATTTGTCCTCTGTAGATCAGTTTTGTTTTAGCTGAATGTCACTGAGAAGATGGATACTGTATAATATTAAAAAGAAAATTGTGGGCTTTAGAAAGAAAGGGACTTGATAAAACATTATTCAAGAAGATAACTACTGATGACACTTATGTCAAGACAAACCTTCACTTGGGAATGTAAAACAATCTAAAGGTTTGCTTGTTGAGATGTGAATGACTAAATTAAAAGTTAAATCTATGATTTTTTCATATTTCTCATGATACACACACACACACACACACACACACATGCATATATATATATATATATATATATATATATGCTCCAAAAAACAACAATTTTCTATTCTAAATATAGTATGCATATTTTTCAATATTTCTAGCTGTTTTATATTTATAAACTCAATTCATCAAAGAAAAAAATGCATATTTTGATGAAACAGTTTTTTAGTTTTACAAATGGGAGCTGATTTCCAGCTTATATTACTAAGAACATATGTACATATACATTTTAATTATATTTTAATTCAATTATTTAATGATTTGTCAGACTGAAATGACTATAAATCAGACATAATTCATAATCAACCACAGAATAAAAAAAACACAAAGCAATTCTGCAAATTAACCTATGAATACAATATATGTAAAAATATCAAATAAAAATTATGTTTCTAATTATTTTATCTGAAATGCACTGTTGTTGTTTTTTTGCAATGTTTTTTTTTTGCAAACCAGAAATGACAAATAATAGACTAGTCTCTTAAATTAGTAATACGGAATATTATTAGTAGTAATAATATTAAATTAGTAATACAAAAAAATATTTATCTTCAGTTTGAAGTGGTGATGATCAGATAAAATGAATGTTATAATGCATGTTAATTAGTTCAAATGCATATCTTGAAAAAAAAAAAGTATATAACACAATTTCCAAGCTGAAATGACTACAAATGCAATTCACAAAACTGCACACAAAGAAAGAGAGGTAGCGTCTTCCTTTAACAACAACAAAAAAAAAAGGTTCCTCTGTTAGCGTGAGGGTGCAGGCGCTCATGGCCCAGGCCCAGGCACAAGAAAGATGAATGATGGGCCCTAAATGAAATGTCACTCCCAGTAATGGGAAAAGTCGAAGCCGGAAAGCAGGTCACTTAAATTGCAAAAGATACACTTAAGCGCTTTCGCCACAGGCACAGTAGAGTTGACAAAACTGTTAATATTAGCTGGCTGCTAAAAATAGAAATGAGAAAGAATAAACATTTTGGCATAGCTAACCAGGGCCTGAATCATCCAGCACGACGGCAGAGTTTGTGCTGCTACGTTTCAACATTTATTTAGAGTCAGTTGTTCCTCAGTAATTCTTTAATGCTTCTCAACACCCCATTTCTTGATGCTAATACCTACTTTAGCTTAAATTACATTCATTTCAGCAATTCTACAGAGCATCTAATAAATATATATGACCAAACTTCATCGTTCCAGTTAGGGCTGCACGATTAAAAAAAACTGACATTGCAATATATGTTTTTTTGCTATACATATTAAAATTTTTGAGTACATTTAGTTCCAGTTACATTTTCAGCATTTTCTCTTTTCCTTTAAAGCTAAAATGTCTAGGGAGAGAGAAAAAAAAAACGAGTCTATAACACAAGGGTGGGTTATCTGTCATTCCTCCAGGCCTCTGGCTCTCTGTGCTCTGTCACTGGCAGATGTGAGGAATGACACCTTAAACTCACCAAATGCTGGATGAATGTGAAAATAACACCAATGGAGTATTCATTATTTTAAGCTTCAAAATGTTGCACAAGTTCTCATTATTCACTGACACTGATGTGTAACAAACTGCTGTAAGCGCAAAAGCAGAATGCCAGCTACCTCTAGTGTGCCAGAAAGTCATTTAACTTAAAATCATTTAGTCTTTACAAAACAAGCCTGCTAGAAGTATTAAACGCCATACACACGAGAACCATTAAAAAATAAATACAAATAAAAAATATATAAATTTGCGATTTATAGACTAAATTTTTACTTTCCACAAAAACTTGGACAATCATTGAAATGGAGATTTAAAAATTATAACAATTTCTGTATCATGTCATCTTTAACTCAGTAACCCAGTTTTAATTGATGTTAACTAGTTTTGTCAAGATACTGGAATTTCAATATTATTCCAAGAATACCGATATTTGATACCATTTTCTAAACTACTGTACATATATCAACTTGAGAGATTTAAAAAAATAGGTACATCACTCATATCGGCAACACTTATTTAATGCATCATTGATATTGAAATGGAAGCAATTGGAAATGGAATCAACCTCTCAAAATAGTTTTTACAACTCTGCATGTCATTTTTATTTAAGTGCTTCGCTATTAGTGCATTTACTTAGCACTGCTCTGTAGCAATGCTTGCATATTGGCCTGTTTGTGTCCTTGTTTATTTGTTCGTTTGTTTGGAAACCAAAAACCAAAACTGGTCAAAGGGGTTCAGCATTTGCCATTTTTAGATTAAATCAACACCAAATATCGATATTTTTGACAGCACTAATGCACTAACTAGGGCCTGTTTATAACTGTTCATGTGTTTTGTCTGATCGAGCAGCTATCTGATTTGTAGAAATGGTTCCCTTTACATTTGGTGTCTTCACTAATTGGATATACAGATGTGGAAAAAATCGTTTGTACCCTTCTTTTTTGTCCAGGCCAGTTTCAATAGTTTGCCTTTTTTAATGTTTCTGTTAAACCACAATTCAAAAGCAATATCAGATTTTCCTGAGTTTATTTTCAGTAATTTTTTATTAATCCTTACTTTTTTCAGTTTCAAGTTATTTTCATGACCACTGGAGGTTTTTCTTTGTTCAATGAAAGGGTGCCACCAATTTTGTCCACATCTGTAAATCCGATCTTCAAATTCTACTCTATATGCAAATTCAACTACATTACCTCGAATAACGCATCAGATACACCACATTTTATTTCATTATTGTAATTGTGTACGAAAACATAAGCTACATATCTTATTTGGCATACAAATTATTTCATATGTAGGCTATACAGGAGGCTTTGTACTTCTCTTGCATTCCAGAAAAACATCATTACAAGCGCACAAGCGGGCTCCACAATTACCATCATTATAGACTAAACTATTTTTGTCCACAGATACAAAACTATACAGGGTTTACAGTAATGTGTGTATAAGCTACTCTCTCTTAAACAAAACATTGTGCCTTTGTTAATGAAATAAAATCTAGTTATTTAGTTTACAGAGGCACCACAGTTACATGATGCATATCTATCATGATATTAATTTTACATTCTAGTTTTATGCCTCAATGGTGAATCCTGAAGTGGTTTTAACGATCAGATTTACAGTATATCCATCTCAAATGTGTCTCGAATGCATTTCGAAGGGCATTTACACCTACCCTTTTACAATCAGATAGATATCCAATCAGAAAAAAAAAATGCATGAAGTGACCATCAGATTTGAAACTGAAGCACTGAAGTTGACCTTAATCTTCAGTCTTCATTCATTTTCAAGAAGCCCTCAAAAAATGACACTAAACTCACATCTAAGACTGACTTCAATCTGGTATAAAAATGGAAATTGTTCACAAAATTGCAGGCTAAATTCAATTTCAGTAGGCAATGAAAAAAAAATTCCAGTCTGTACATATAATGCATAGAAGGAACAGCACATCTAATTAACAGTTGTGTCTGTCCAAAATAAAATATAATAAAATAAAAATAATAAAATAAAATAAATAGGAATTAGGGAATAACACTGGAATCAGGGTATCAGAATGTGCCTAAAACTGTAGCCTATGTGACCAAAAATAATTATTTCAGAGTGATTTTTTTCCAGAGATCGCCACTGGCAGTAATTTAAATGTATATGCATCATGTTTTATATTTAATTTATATGTTATTATGCAATACTTTTTAGCTGCTTGTTATGTGATGGGAACACCTTCACAAGACCACATCTTCTGTTGTACTGAAGGTATACAATCAGAGGATACACCGTTTTAGCATCTAAAATAACAACAGGAAAAGCAGGTATTAGTCAAGTAGCACATATTCCATCTAATAATTGCTATAAGTCTTAGACTTTGTTATATGTTAGAGTCGAATTTTGAATTCTGGGGAGGGGCAAAGAGGCATTCATTTTCAGATATTTCAGTATTTTCTCCCTTTTTTGCCTGTGGCTGAAAACCAATAATTTAATTTTCAATCTAAACAGCACCAATAGTTTCCCTTAATCAACACGGTTAACTAATAAACCTAGCCTGCCTTCAGCAAATATTTCAGGTAAACAGCTTCTCTTGTGGTAAGGCTGAACTAAAATTGCTGAATATTTTATTCAATCCAGTCAACTTACCCAAAATAGCAACCAGTCTCATACCAAAGGTCGGCTATGTTAAATTCATAAGCCATGTCGGATGCCAGTGGGTGTAAACAGAGGAAGTCCTCATCTAGCGTAATGCTCCTGGCACATACGAGCAAGACTTGCAAAACCCTGGCAGCAAACTTGACACATGAGCACATGATGACATCCAAACAACAGCTTGTGATTAGCCAGAAGCATGAATGTCTGGTGGTCTTGCTCTAAGCTATGTTACCCATCACTCCCACAGAGATCAGACGGTGTAGAAAGTGACAGGGGAAATGGTAATCAAAGCAGTGACCTCCTCACAGGAAGTCCACACCTTCAGCATGAAGCTGCCAACTATTCTCAGTAAGATCTGTCCACAAATTAGGGTTGGGCAAAAAAAATAAATTAATTTAATGTTTTATTATTTTATTATTGTATATTCGTTTCTCTTTGTTTGTTTCAAAGTAGCCGATTCTAACGGTTCCCAAAAGCTGTGATTTTTTTTCAATATTATACTATATAATGTATTAATGCAGCACAATATTGCTTACTGTATACATTTGAGCAGCAAAGACACATGGTTGAACACGATGAAAGAGGAGTCATTTAAAATCAGACAGATCGCACAGACACACCTCGGCATGTCAATTCACTTTTATGGTTTATTGCAAATCGAACAGTCAAACGCACGATTATGTCTCAAAATGCTCATCTTGATGAATGTTAACAGTGAATAATCAGTGAGTCAAGACTAAAGTGAACGCAATTTGGAGACATTGTCAGTGAATAATTTTCCTAGCAATGTACCGTTTATGCTGTTAATATTATTCAATGAACAAAGATAAAAAAATAAAATAAAAAAAATTTAAAAAAACATTTACTGCTATTGACTGAATGTTTCATAGCTTTATTAGTACAGTCATAGCCAAAAGTTGAGAATTTCATAAATGTTGGAAATTGGAAAAGTTGCTGCTTAAGTTTTTATAATATCAATTTGCATATACTCCAGAATGTTATGAAGTGATCAGATGAATTGCATAGTCCTTCTTTTCCATGAAAATTAACTTAATCCTGAAAAAACTTTCCACTGCATTTTACTGCTGTCATTAAAGGACCTGCTGAGATCATTTCAGTAATCGTCTTGTTAACTTGAGCACAAGGCTGGAATGAAGTGCTTGTAATTATATTTCAGTACATCACAGAAACAACTGAAACAAAGATCTAAAAGCAGTTTAGCAGCAAACTTTGTGAAAACTAATATTTGTGCCATTCTCAAAACTTTTGACCACGACTGTACTGTACATGTAGATTTTATTTAGAATCTACTTAGAATCTACGTATATGTAAGTGTGTGTGCGTAAATGTGCATTTGTGTCTATGTACAGTTGAAGACAATTAATAGCCTGTGAAATTTGAATTATTTTTCAAATATTTCCCAAATAATGTTTAACAGGGCAAGGAGATTTTTCACAGTATTTCCTATAATATTTTTTTCTCTGGACAAAATCGTTTTAGTTTGGTTAAAAAATATATATATAATAATAATAATAATAGTAATAATAATTATGTATATAGGCCAGTGACTTTCCTATATGACTTTCAGTGACTTTCCTTTCCAAGTTGTCTAGTTAACCTAGTTAAACATATTCATATATATAAAGAAAATATTCTTTAAGCTGAATGCTAGTATTTACCAAAATAACTAATAAAAAATATTATGTACCATCATCATGGCAAAGACAAAATAAATTAGTTATTGGAAATTTGAAAACATTCATTCATTCATTTTCTTTTCGGCTTAGTCCCTATCCAGCAGATGCCGTTCCAGCCGCAACCCATCACTGGGAAACATCCATACACACTCGTTCACACACATAGACTACGGATAATTTAGCTTACCCAATTCACCTATAGCGCCTGTCTTTGGACTTGTGGGGGAAACCGGAACACCTGGAGGAAACCCACGCCAACACAGGGAGAACATGCAAACTCCACACAGAAATGTCAACTGACCCAGCCAAGCCTCGAACCAGCGACCTTCTTGCTGTGAGGTGACAGCAATTCAATTTCACAGGTGGGCTAATAATTTTCTCTTCAACTGTATATTAAATTGTAGCCAACTGTTTTGAAAAATCCCTGCTGTATTTCATATTATGAATATTATTCCATGCATCTGTAATACGGTGGGCTGTCAATGCACCTGAAATAAAATGTTCACTGATCATTTTTAGAAAAGTCAATGGCATTTGTATTCAAATTCACTAAAATATTCACTAAAGCTTGTGAACCAGAATCGAATCAGGAGATCTGCACTGACACCCAGTCCTAATGTAGCAAATGTATGTTTTTGTCAGATGTATCTGGCATGTGTCGCACAAAATCAAACCAATGTACGACAAGAAAAGAATATTAACACAACAGACAGAATCTTATAATCTGATGTGTCACCTCCTGCCTTGTTTCCATTCTACACCAATCACTTCACAAGCATCTTGTGCACAAATCTGCATATCACACAGAAGCAAAATGTCATGCGGAGGAACACCTATAAATGTTCCTACACGTATGATACGAGCACGGATTTCCCTGCGTGTGGAGCAGACCCACTCATGCAGCATGCAGTGTTTAATCTGGGACATGAAAGGGCACAACACAGCCTTTGAAGTCTTTCATTTCCTAAATCGAGCTTTCTGAGAGACGAAGACCCACAGTGTCTATTAAAAAAAAAGAATACTAGCAGCTTTTTTCCCTCCCTATGCTTTTGTAATGGTGTCATCATGGCGGATGGTGGATCTAAAGGCCTTAAAACATTAACCGCCCTGCTATAAAGGAGCGGCGGTGCTTGTGTCATTTGAATTACTAACACCGGAAACAGTGGCTCAACTAGCAGCTAAAAATAAAAATGCCAGAGTATCTGTAAGTAATTCTCATCTAGCAAATTGCTTTATTTATTTATAATCATAATTAACATTATATTTCTTTCCTAAGATTTCTTTCCTGAGCTAAATGTAAATTATTTATTAAAATGTAAAAATGTTAAATTAACATTGTTCTCACACAACTGCTTTTCTTTTTCTTTTGTTATTTTATCAAAATTGCAATGAAAAAATGTATTTGTAGTACTCTCTCAATCACTGCTTTCAAAGTTTAATTTCAGCTGGTGAGAAAACTGGAAATGTGGAAAGGGTCTATATAATTTTGTTCATATCTGAAATAACTTTATTTTTTGTCTCACAGCACAGTCAATTCGGGTATTATGCAAGCCCATTACAATACCTGTCAAATTTCAGGAAAACAAAAGAATGACCTCTACATTTTATTTCATTTAAATAAATCAATATCACAATGGATCAATTTAATTTGTTGTAACTGAAAATATTGATTCTTTAACACTTCTAAAGTGTGATTTTGGCCAACAGTGTATGTAGAGTACATATATGTGTACTGATTACTTGACATTTTAAATCTTTATATTTTGTCACTATATTCAAGCCTCTAGGTTTTACCCTTTTTCAGCAAGACATTTTTAAATAATTGATAATATAATCAAACTTAGTATTATCATTTATTTTTTATATCTTAAAAGGTACAGGTCAAACCAATTATGATTAAAACTTACCCATATGATCACATTAGGTATTTCAAATATGAAGAGTACATTACTTGCATTTACTATAGTTTCTATAGAAAATCACCTTTGTCCATTTAATTTTAAGCAAACACCAAAATGGAAAAGAAGATACCATTTGATTTGACTATTAATATGGCTATTTTACTGTCTCATAATACATACACAGAAGAGCTGAATACCATATTCTTTCTGGTACAAGATATGATAAGTAGGCTTTTAATAACTGAGGTTTGCTGGCTGTTCATCAGTATTCTGATGTGGATCTGCTGGTGTCTGGCCCCTATGTTTTCTAAACACAACAGATGTGTGCACCAGATAAATCACGCTCTGCCCTCTGCTATTGACTTTGCCTGAGGTAAAACTGTCTTTTGGGCCAATTGGGAATTCTCATCTGATTTACAGAAACTACCGATTATATCATAACACTATTAAATGAACGGTATTCGATTTTATTTTGTCAGTCTCCACTGACATATTTGTACAGACACATAAACTGAATGTCTTTTCTAGAAGACAGCTAGATCGAACAGCAACTTGCATTACAAAACGCTTAAAGAAGACATAGTATGCCACGTTTCAAAAACATAAAAACAAATCTCTGGTCTTCAGCTCAAAATACCCCACAAATTATTTATCATAGCTTGTTAAATATGTCCCTATGTGTTTGTGAGCCAAAATAGTTTTTTTTTTGTATATGTCCCTTTACATGCAAACAAGCTGCTGCTTCCCAGAAGAGGGCGGAGCCTTTACATGCTATTCTGACACTCCAGAAACAACAAAATAAATCAAAGTCAAAGTCTCACTCAGAAATGAGCAGTGGTGGATTAAAGCCTTGCATGTTCAAACAAGAGTCAGACAATGATGGTAAAGAAGAGGTTGCAACTTTGAGACTAAAAACTTTAGAACAGTTAGTAAAAGAATAATTACTCAACTAGCATATTACTGATGTTTGGATTTTGCAAATAAGCCTTACACTATAAGTACAATTATCATATCCTTACAAAAATGTCTGTCAGCTGACTTTATGGTGCATAATAAATGTGCATGTATGAATTAAAACAGACAGTGAGCAATTTTAGGATAAAACAAACATCATAGCTTTTTAAATACAGTCAGAGACAATGGTAACTTTAGCCACATTAGCACACAGCATATTAACAAGCACATCCAGGAAATACTTTCTCAAAATTTTATGTGAAATACTTTTTTTGAATATGATGTTAAGGCACAAACTGCTGATATTGGCTCCTCATTCAGAAACGGCATTGAACTGACCATCAATGCGCCAAAGCAGTTTACCATAAAGTGCATTTTTCCCCCAAAATTTAACATTTTCAGCACATTTCCTTCAAAAATAAAATTCAACCTCAGTGTCCTTAGTGTATCAGATGTTGATTTTTGAGCTATCAAGCTTTGATAGTAATAAATTCATTCATTCATTTCCATTTCGGCTTAGTCCCTTTATTAATCTGGGGTCGCCACAGCGGAATGAACCGCCAACTTATCCAGCATATGTTTTACGCAGCGGATGCCCTTCCAGCTGCAACCCATCTCTGGTAAACATTCATACACACCCATTCACACTCATACACTACGGACAATTTAGTCTACCCAATTCACCTGTACCGCATGTCTTTTGGACTTGTGGGGGAAACCGGAGCACCCGGAGGAAACCCACGCCAACACAGGGAGAACATGCAAACTCCACACAGAAACGCCAACTGACCCAGCCGAGGGTCGAACCAGCAACCTTCTTGCTGTGAGGCGAAACACGAAACTCACGAAGGGTGGTCAGTAGGAGTATTTAGAACTATACGTGTGAAAAGGTTAGTTAATGTTTTCTGACTTGGAACATGCACTAAAGACCCAATTATGACACTTAAACACTGAAAAGATTTTCATGATATGTCTCCTTTAAGTCCTGAATGGAGTGCTCGGGAGCACAGTAATTGCCCTCTGATGAAATACTGTTTGCTTTGAAAAAGACAATCATCCTTCATTATTGTTTTGCCTGGCTTTTGTCAACAGAGCATCTCATCTGGCTTGAGGTCACAAACTCTATCCTTTCACAGCAAGGCCAGATCAGGTGATGATCTCAGGCTTACAAAGCACCGGGGGGAGGGTTGGGGGTTACCAACACCAAACACAGGCCTGACACCGACACCGCTTACTTTCAGTGTGTGTGTGTGTGTGTGTGTGTGTGTGTGTGTGTGTGTGTGTGTGCGCATGTATGTGTGTTCTAGGAAACAGAAGAGCTGGAAGGCAAGATGTGCAGCGTTTAACCAAAAGCACAGGTCAGAACGTGCACTGTAAGAACAGGATCCTGTCCCCAAACACCACTAAAGTAATTCAGCCATTAAATAAAAGAGGGAAAGTGTGATCAAAATTTACAACAACAACAAAAAAACACTACAAATTGAAAATAACCTTTGGATATCACACAATGTAACTATAAAAATTTATCTTACAAGGCAAGGCGATTGTTTTTTTGTTTTTTTTACATTTACAATATGTTTAAAGATTATATAGTTATTATAATATATATATATATACATATATTCTAGATCTTCATATTGCACAAATATAACTTAAATTATCAGTATTTTACTCTGCAAACTTCTTTAACATTAATAACATCATGATTATTATTATTACTCAATAAAACATTAACTGCAATAGAGCTGCACGATATTAAAAAAAATCTGACACTGCAATATATTATTGTTCTGCTATATATATATATATATAATGCGATTATGAATATAATTTCACCAAATAAATTGAATAGCTCTATTTTAAAGACTTCATTCATTTAGATTGGAATGATCAAGTCTTTTTCGATGCAGTGAGTTATGCATGAATTATAATAAATTACAAACATAATTTGTAACATAAAACAGCGCAAATATAAAAACTTAAATAAACAGTGCTTCATGGTTTTCTGGAGAGTCTAACAGCATTCAGGTACAGAAATTGAACAAGCAATCAAAGTAACATGGTCATCATTGTATAAATTATTTAAAAATAATAATAATAATAATAATAATATTGCGATGTGACTATTGCGGATACACACATTGCAATATCGATGCTCAAACGATATATTGTGCAGCCCAAAAACTACAATTATACAAATATATTTTGCATCCCTAGCAAAAAATTAAAAAAAAAAAAATTCAGATCTATAAATCAAGGTTTTTCTGCTTCTTTTTTAGTGACTGTAAAAATACCTGCTGTTGAGCATGTGCTCAGTAAGGTCCTGTGGTGTGTGTGTGTGTATACACACTTAACAGGTTCTCAAGACCAGGCCAGAGCTGACCTGCTTCCTCATGGCTCTTTGCCCAGGCAAGACTCATGCATTTTTCACAAAGCACACAATTCAAACGGTGCTCTGTGTACACACACACACACACACACACACACACACACACACACACACATGGCAGGTTAGCCATGCTTGGATAAAAAGTGGGTCAGAATCTGCCATCCACACTACGATTTTTCCAGCAGTCATTGGGATCAGTTGTTGTACTGTGTAGCAAGTAGTTTAGTACCGCTATTAAATCATTTGCAATAGAATGCACTTTTGAATTTAATTGTTTAATTTCACATTGTCTCTTCTCTGAAAAACACAAATAACTGATAAATGGGAAAACATTTTCTGCTATTTTCAAAATTTCTACACTCATTTCAGTTACACATTTTCTGTTACTTGTTACAGTTATATCGAAATACAAGTATACATCTCAGTATTTATATTAGTAAACTACATGTGTTTGGTTATGGTTAGAATGGGGATTAGGTTTAGTGTTTGTTGCATGTACCAATAATTCTTATTAGTATAGTAAGGGTTACCCGCTTTTCCATGTCTGACATCGTGGCATTTATTTTGGCAGTATAATTCTCCAAGTTATTCTTAGCCCTTAAGCGTTGCCACACATTGTGAGAAATGCCTACATGCAAAACTTCATTATAAGCATCGATATTGTGAAAGTGTGAGTTAGTGCTTTGATGCACTATTAAATCCCACATGCAGATTACAAAGGCAAAGAAAATTAGCATGAGGAAGAGCAGTGTGAGCGAGGCTAAGATTTCCATGGATGCACAAAATTGTCGGCTGGAGTTAGACTTAGCTAAGAAAATGGAGAACGGGCAAAGGACAATGCTAGCACACACCATCCCAAGCAAACAGCTTGACAGAGGTTACTATGGCAGGCAGGCTCTGCTTGACAAGGGTATTGATTACTAGCAGGTGTAGGTTGTCTCATGCAGACCCACACACACACACACACACACACACACACATTTACTTAGTTAACCACGTGACGATGTTGTTTTTATATCAGACTCATAACTATAATTTATTATTAAACATCAAATTGACAGCAAAAAGTTTGTTCCTCAAATGAGTATGTCTCATGTAGAGGATGTCTATTATAGATAAAAAATATTAACCTATAATATTTTCTGGGGGGGGGGAAGTATTTAGTACTGGTACTAAATAAAACACCTTGATTTCTATGATACAGTATAAAACAATAGGATAAACTTCACCCTGATCAGATGCTTCTCTTTAAACCAATAGTGTTATTGATATAGTTAGTGTTAAGCAGCAGTGAGTAGACTGTTCAGCTCCATCTGTTCACTGTTCACTACAGTACTAGTGTGCTAGATACCGTTGCAAAAGGGCCACAAGAAAATGGTATGGTACTTTTTGCTATATTGGTGTTCGGACACTGGAAACGGAGATAATTGAGTAGTGTAAAGTACCGAACTGTACCAAACCCACCAGATATTTAAAAAATTTTTAAAACATTACAGACAAGTACTTTAGTTCTCCTACATCCACAAGAAATTATGTAATGAAAAATGATGAAAAATGTAAAACAGACAGAAATTATAATAGCATTCACTAAATATCATGTATTATTGATGTCAAGTTTAATATATATATATATATATATATTAAAAAAGCAAATCTGACTCTATCAGTGTGTGAGAAATGCACTACATGATCACATATGTCTCTCATTCAGCACACAAACAGACTTGGCATGCTTTGAGCATATTTCGCATTCTTGATGATAACTGCATTATATAATCAAACCTCCTTTTAAGTATTGTCCATTCACTAGGCGGCCATATTTGTGATGCCTCTGGCCAGTTAGTCCAATACCAAAGTCCGATCTAAATGAATGGGGGAAATCCTTAAATCTCAAAAAATGCTCGCATGACTCACAAATACATTACATATTTCAAATCAGCAGCACAATCTGAAGTGACTCATCCCATTATTTGTGTTGCCAAGTTCTAATTACTTTTAAAACATGTTATTTCCTATTTGTTTCGGCTACTACATGTCAGCAAAGATTGGTATCGCAAAATACCTGCTAATCCTCTTAACAAACAGTAAATAAAGATTCTTTCAATGTCCAGCAAAATGACCAGTACTAACAACTCTCGTCCCAAATAACTCTCAATCAATGCATCTTAATAGTGCTAAATATGCTCGTTTCATGCTTTTCACAATTAAAGAGTGATTGTGGGAGTGAAGGCCCTCTGCTGTCTCGAAGTACACAAAGTAATGAGGATCAATAGGTGCATTGCTGGACACCAGATGTTCACTTCTGCCCACTGCTAACACCACAATTACAGCTTGGCACTGCATGACCTCTATGCAGAACCAGGTAATCTGTATATTACAGAGACTAATAGAAAATCTCATTAGCAACAAAACACAGCAATAACCACTCTGAAATGATTCATTGGATTTACTAAGTTTTTTTAAGGTAAGTGGTTGCAAACAATTTATATGGGCTGATTTTAAAGAAATTAAGTCAAGTCAAGTTGTGCTTTACTGTCATTCCGCTACATGTGTGGACATACAGAGGAATGAAATGTCATGTCTCGCAGGACAACAGTGCTACATGGATTAATCATAAATACAAACACAATACTGGGCATAAGAGCTATTATAAAAAAACTATGCATAACTAACATATATTATAAAATATAATCAAATACTTAAACTATACAGATAAGACAGGCTATACAGGCTATAATTAAGTTAAACATTACTAAATTTCATTTGCTTGTTTAAATTCAGCCCATATACTGTAAATTGTTTGCAAACACTTGCCTTAAAGTTAGTAAATCCAATGAATGTTTTCAGTGTAGAAATAAGCAAACAAATGTATATATAAAAATAATGGTCCTTTTTTAAGCTTACAACCAACACAACATTAGAAAACAAATATTCATCACAAATTGCAAATATAAAAAAAATGCTGAAAACATCCACAAGTCTACGTGTAAATAAAATCAGGTTCTATCTCTCCATTGTTTTGTTCTATGGAAACTAGAGAACTCCATTATCTCTGTCCCAGTCTTATTTTTTGTCAGTGTCATAAAGACAAGTTGTGTCATTTCTGAATCAATTCCCATTACTGAAACATGACATTTCCAAATGACAAATAACAGGCCAATGTCATTTATTCAGAAGGTGGGGGAAAAAAAAAATCTTATTAGTGACTGAAGCGCAACATTTTCAAAAAGATGTAACCAAGTGATTGAGATGTCTCAAAAAAAAAGAGAGAGAGAGAGAGAGAGAGAGAGAGAGAGAGAGAGAGATGCGGAATCGTAAAGAAGTTAACACAAAAAAAACAGCATAAAGGAAGAAACAACTTTAAATGGTCCTATGATAAACTAGCAGCAAAGACTGATTCACGTATTTATAAATATCTATACTTTAAATATTTCATCCATACATCCTTTCGCTTCATCACCAGAATGGAGAGGTTAAATCTTCCTAACTGAAGTGGTTTTAAATAAGTAGTTATTTTTGCAAATGTGCCTCCTACTTCTGCATGTCTGATGAGCCTGGCTAAAAATATCTTGCATTCAGGCAAAATATATGCAGGAAAGCAAACAAAAGCAAGCAATAAGCTATATAAGATTGTGTATACTGATTGGTGGAGTGTTCGTAGGCACAGTGTGAAATGGAGTGCTTAAATTCCCTTAAAAAGTGTAAAAATACACTTTAAAAGACATGTTTGGGTGGCTAATTTACTTTTTTTTAAAAGCTTTTAAAAAAGCTTTTAAAGATTAAAAAAAAAAAAAAAAAAAAAAAAAAAAGCTACTAAAGCTATGATAAAATAAATAAAATAAAATAAAAAAATATTATTATGGTTAGTAGTAGTAGTAGAATAATATAAAAGTTATGATTATTATCTTTAATTTATATATATTTCATTATGTATAAAAAAAATAAAATTAAATAAAAATCAACAAGCAAAACAATCTTGTGACAGTACATTTTTACCCGCATAACTCCTGATTTCGCCTGATTTCTTTTTGTTGTCTATTTCATTGTGTCCATGATTGCTTATTTCGACAAATAATTAGCTGTTTTTATGCTCATCAGGCAACAACATTCGGCCCGGTCCATCACAATCAAGAGTGTTCGGCCTTGTTCTCTTGTTTTGGACAAAAGACCGCCACGAGGCAAGAGGACAATAATCACATTTAGCCATAATCAAATGGCACTTGTTCCCTCCGGGGACCAGAAAGGAAATCGTTGTGTACAGTAGCTTAATATGTCAGGTGTGACTCAGGGAAATTGGAGGCAATTATGAGCATAACTGCATTCAGATGGGTGGACGGGAAGGGAGGTAATGCTTCATTTTTGTTTGTTTGCGTGTGCATCGGGTGTGATTGATGTTCTTTTCTGTGTTGTACTGAAGAAAAAGCCTTTGGGAGCTGAGGGCTCTGCTGTCTCTGTTTCAGCATTTAGTCAAATATATATCTTTAGAGTATTCTGAAATTTTCTTTTCTTCATTTACATTGTATTTAATATTTTATTTAATATTTTACCCATTCATTCATTAATTTTCTTTTCGGCTTAGTTCTTTTATTAATCTGGGGTCGCCACAGCGGAATGAACCGCCAACTTATCCAGCATATGTTTTACGCAGCGGATGCCCTTCCAGCTGCAACCCATCACTGGGAAACATCCATACACACTCATTCACACACATACACTACGGACAATTTAGCTTACCCAATTCACCTATAGCGCATGTCTTTGGACTTGTGGGAGAAACCGGAGCACCCAGAGGAAACCCACGCCAACACGGGGAGAACATGCAAACTCCACACAGAAATGCCAACTGACCCAGGGCTTGAACCAGCGACCTTCTTGCTGTGAGGCGATCGTGCTACCCACTGCGCCACCGTGCAGCCCATATTTTACCCATGTAGTTTTAAATTTAAACTAAATGAAAAGAAGAAATATTCCCTTGGCAAATATATTAAATATCAAATATTCATTCATTCATTTGTTTCGGCTTAGTCACTTTATTAATCAGGGGTTGCCACAGTGGAATGAACCGCCAACTTATCCAGCATAAGTTTTACACAGCGGATGCCCTTTCAGCAGCAACCCAGTACTGGGAAACATCCATACACACTCATTCACACACAAACTACGGCCAATTATATGAGAAATTATATTATATGAGAGACTTGATTTTGTGTACCAAATAAGTTGCATTGGAAACATTACATAAGTCAAAAATGTATTATTATTTTTTTATTTCATACATTACGTTTTTAAGTTACGATACTCATAATCATTCCGCATAAATCTGCAGATTGTTTTAACATTCTGCACAGAAATAACAAAAAATGTCATCAGATTCTGTCTGGCCCTAGTTATAGGTTTTGAATTTCGGTTTTGATTTCTTTTTTGATTAACGGCCCAGCCCTAGTCGGAAGATTTGATGAGAAACTGAAGTATGAGGTGACTGTTTGCTTATATGCTCTAACATACTGATATGAAACCACCAAAAAAATAAAAAAAACTTTAATCTTGATTTCAGGGGAACTTTATTATCTGAGGTGTGACTCAGGTAAAATGAAGACAATAATGGGCATAACTGCATTCAGATGGGTGGACAGGGAGCAAGTTATGCTTCAGTTTATCTTTGTTTGTGTGCGTTAGTGTGATGGATGCTCTTTTCGCTGTTGCGCTGAAGAAAGAGCCTTCGGGAGCTGGAAACAGAGGGGTGGTGAGGGCTCTGCTGTCTCGGTTTCAGTGTTTGGAGAGGGGGGAGATCACGCTGGGGGAGGTGATGAGGTTATTTTGTTAGAGGACGCCCTGTGCGCTGCTCCTGATTACACAAGAGAGGCCATCGCTCTCTCTGATCAGCAGACAGCCTCAATCAGCCTCTCCTAAGAGCTCTTCCTGCACTGATGAGGCCTGAGGAGGCTTCAGTGCATGGCATTTAACAAAAAAATATATATATAAAAAATACAAATTATGGACAGCATCAAATATAAAACACCAAGTAACACCAGGCTGGCATGTGTCCTATAACATGCATTTTCCTGAAAATAAGAAGTGATGCCTTTTCATTTTCTGAAATGTGCTGTAACTGAAACGCTGTTCCAAAGTAACTTACTATAATGCAATAATATCAATCAAGCAAAACATGCACAAATTTACAAAGTGAAAAGACATTTGTGCAGAATGAAAGTAATGTCAGCACTTGTATAAGACCTTTCCCATGGAAATGGATGCATTTTAGGCATTTGTATTTATTTACTTGCAATCAAACAAACATGTTAAATATATGATTGTAGTTTAGAATTGTGATTGGCTTTTAGCTTTGGTTTTATATAATCTACTGCAATCTAACGTTTAATGTATTTGAAAAAAAAGGATTAAGGGTATTGATGACAGCACGCTAATTTTAGCTGCTGTCATTAAAAAAAAAATCATAAAATTCCACCAATGTGTACTTTCAATTTAGATTGTTAAATATGGGTATTCTGACACTATGTTACATGCAAATGTTGAAGTGCAAGAACATGTTGATTTAAATAAAGCATTATTTCTGAGCTGAGAGAGAAACGCACACAATCACCAGTGCTGAGTTTCTGCTGCGTCTTGCCATCCCATGCCCATCATCTACTACTAATTTAAATAAATTAAAATTGCTTTTATTGAAATATTCCCTGGCAGGTTTTATTTGTAAAGGTTAATTTATTTGTAAATCTTTTTTCCCCATTTCTGTTATACACATCTTGTTTTGTTTAGGGCTACTGAAACACAGTTTATATAAAGCGATTTATACACCAATGAGACTTATCTGTGAATTGTTCTACTAGTAGCATACTCGTAAAAAAAATTGGACTGTTGTAATCTAAATTTTTCAGTTAAATTTAAACTAACACTTTTTAACCCAGCAGTTGGGTTTGTCCATATTTGACTGAATGTTGAGTTACAACCAAGCATTTTTTTAGAGTGCATGCTGCAACTTGTATTCACAAACGTTCATTTCTCTTCCAAAAACTGTACTTGACTTAGAGAAAAAAAAAAACATGTTAAGCAAGTAATTTAATTAAGAAAGCAATTGGGGTCCATTCAATTTAAAATGTAGCCTCATTGCATTGGTACCATTAACCATAAGTGTAAACTGTAGAGAAGAAGAATTCTGGTTAGATGGGTTTGTTTAGCGAGTGACTGAGGGATTAGTAGAGCAAATGGTATAACAGGCTTCCCAAACATGTGATAAAGATTTCATTATCTTACACACACACACACACACACACACACACACACACACAATCAGGAAGACCTGCTTTCAGATGTGTGGTAATGGAGGACAAAAGCTGTTCAGTGCCACAAAAACACCACACTTGGAGAAACAGGCTTTGTGTTACAGCAAATAGTGTAAATGTGAGACTATATTTAAAACCAGACTAATCAATTGTAAATCAATGGTTTGGAAAAGAACCGTTTACTTTAATTTAGGATGGTAATACTGAGAATTAAAAGAAAAAAAGGGGGAAAAAAGTAATAAAGAAATTGAAAGAAAGAAATAGAAATAAGTGCAAGTAAAACAGTTTGAAAGTAAAATTAAGAAAAGAAAAGAAAAATTAAGAAAAAAAAAAAAAAAAAAGATTAGACAAAAAAAGAAAATAAATGAAAATTTCTGTAAAAATGGTTAAAATTACATTCTTAGAAAATAAAAAATGCAAAAACAAAAATGTTAAAAAAAGCTTAATGAAAATGAAAGAAAATAAAAAGATAAGAGTAAAAAATATAAAGACAGGTAGATATGAAAAAGAAAATTAAATAAACAACAAGTTAGAAAAAAGTTTTTAAAAGTTAGAAAAAGTACATTTTTTAAAAAAAATTGCAAAAAAAAGAAAAATTGCAAAAAAAACAACAACAAAAAAAGCTTTAAAAAGGAAAATATAAAAAAAGAAAAAAAATGTTGGTTGAAAGGGTGTGTTTTTGTAGAAATGGTGAGATCATCAGTCGCAGCATTCTCAAGGTTAGAAAGCTGGGTACATCCCTATGGAATCAAATCTGATTAGATAATTAGCATAGTATTTGCATAATGGCACCGCTATTCATTAACTTGCATGAGAGTTCATCCGCATAGTGTGAGGTACAGTATTTCTGTTCCTGTAACAAAGCTCAGACTCTCCACTACCATCTGAAAAGGTCAACTCATTTACTGCCTCCTGTACCAACTAATATCTATCAAAGACTGGCACACTTTCCGAATGCCTTACAAAAAAAAAAAAAAATCTCTGGGTGGTCTGGACCAGAGCCACAGTAACCAATATAAACCCATATAACCGCTGTGCAAAGTGGACAATATTTGCAGAGTCATGTTGACTCAATTTCATTGCAATGAATATTTTTGCAAATGATTTAAGAGGAGCAGAAGAATCACACTGAATTGTGTCTCATGACAATAAAAGGAAATATCTCTTAGAATATCCATTTACCGCGCTATCAGAAAAGCTCTACAGCAAACAAAGCAAAGATGGGTAAAATACAAAAGCGTACTACCATTAGGCAATCAAATTATCACAATTGTTTCTCAATGGAGAGGAAATGGCAACTTCAGCTAAAGTCTCCTTTTATCCTAAAAAAATTATTATAATAATTTGTAGCAGAAATATCTTCAAAATCACAGAAATACTCCATTACAATATGAATGAGGAATTAAAACAAATAGCCAATAACAAATAATCTGCATGGAATCTGCATGGAATTTTGGGCCTTTTAGAACGTAAACAGCTATGCATGTATTTATGTATTTATGAATGGCATGTCAGCAGCAATGGCTATCTTTCAAACAGTATCATTTTAATAATAATAATAATATTTACATAAAGATCAGTATTCAATAGCAGTGCAAACAATGATATATTCTATTTACACAAAATGTAAAAATGTAATTTTTATTTGCAATAAGTGCACTTAGATGTTATTTTTAGTTAGTGGAAAAACTAGCAGATATTTGCGCCCCAGTATTAAGGTTAGAATATATTAAAGTATGCAATATTAAGTGTAAATGAGAATATTTATTAAACTGATGCAGTCTTTTGGGACAATAAAACCCTTCCAACACCCAACCATAATCACTTTCACATTAAATACACATTTTGTTTTTTTACTTACACTTTATGAATATTTTATTCACTTCATGAAACATCTGGCAAACTATTTCCCAAAAAAAACTTTCTATGCAACTCTCAATGAACACATTAGAAACTTTACTTTAGATACTTATAATGTTGTTTAAAAAAAAAAAGCACTACATGCAATTGTATATAAATGTTTATTGTTGTACAAATCTCTATATCTGGGTAAAATATGAACAAACTAAACCATGTGTTTAAAGTTGGGATATAAATTACATTTTAAAAAAGTAACCTAGTGTCTGGGTTTGCCATATTGTACCTACATTTGGGTTGGAATAACCCAGGATTTTTAAGAGTGATAAAGCTGAATAATCTAAAGCCCATAATCCTTAATCAGTGAAATAATTAACTACTAGTCAATTAATTGCTCTACTAATACTTTGATTAATCAATTATCAAAAGAACTGTTTTTTGCATCCTTAAATGGACAGTTCACCCAAAAATGAAATTCTCTAATAAATGTAATCCTCCTCCACTGGATCAGGTTTTAGTTTCAGGTTTCTGCTGAAAACAAACGAAGATATATTAAAGATTATTGGAAAAATCATTGACTTATATAGGTTTTTATCCTATACTATGGATCTCAATTGCTGCTTTGACCCAATATTCTTCAGAATACGTTATTTTGTGTTCAACAGAATATAGAAATTAATAAATGTTTGAGCCACTCATGTGAGTAAATTGGGTACACTATCCCTTTAATCAGAAAGTAAACGTTCAGCAATCCACAAATGAGAACTATAACTAGCAACTTCTGAGCATAAAGAAAACTTCTGGAAATCCAACAAAAACTTTCATTTGACTTAATTCAATGAGACGTACATCAGAACTCTATGATCATCTCACGTAAGTCACCTTCAAAGGAGATCTTAATAAATGGCACAAAAGGGGCTCCAAATTTTCTGACATCCTTAAAGCAGATACAGTACCTCAAAGAGAAATTATGATTTCCAAACCATAAAGCACAAAATGTTAATCTGGAAACAAAAAAAAAGGAAGTTACATCATAGTTAAGCCAACAGACAGAAAGAAAGAGCATGATATCAAAAACAACGAGAGACAGGAAGGTCCCTAGAGAGCCTTCTTCATCTTTGTCCTCTGACGTTCTGCTGTTTTCTGACATATGCCTGTGCCAGAGAGGAGAACAGAGTGCTGACTGATATGATTGACTACAGGAATGGCGTCCGAGAGAGCCTTGAGATACGCAGACATGAGCGACAAGTTCTGGGCAACCCCCCCCCCAAAAAAAAAACAGCTGTTCCCTCTCACTTCCACCATCTATCGAACCGCAGACATAACACTGTCAAACATTACAAAGCACTGCAATTAGGAAAACCGTCTAGAGGTATAACTGCAGGAGGTTTCTGAGGAAAGAATTTTAAAAAGGAACATATCTAGATTTGCGTGCTGTACGCGGAGATGAGGGGTGATGCGGCGATGGAAACAAATGCAGATGAATAAACATTTCGCAATCTTTCAGCTAGACAGAGATGCAAATGGGCTCCTAAATGGAAGCCCTTGTCGTCTTAACTTGGGAGCACAGCCAGGCTGATTTGTAATAATGTCCTCCTGTCTAGCGGAGGGATTTAACGCAGGGCGGTAGACAGAGTGTTGGAGACAGCGCTACAATGCCACCGCTTTTGATGCGATGCAGGCAAATACCCGCTAATGCATCTGACTGGCTATACTGTATTGTCTGTCTGCCAGGTTCTTGCTGACTACGCTCTGACTTAGCACTTAAATTGGGTTGAGGAAGAAAACTAGGTTGGCAAGTAGAATCGCAGCATACGCCCGGATTCGATTTAGTTCATATCAGTAGTTATGCGATTGAAGACTTGACGCTTTACTGTATTACACATTTGGCTTGATCATCAAGTTCTGCATTCATCTACATACAGACTGTAGGCAAAAGGGTAACACTTTAGCATATTGATCCATTAGTTAATGTATTTACTAACATTAAGGATGAATAATCTTGTAAAGTCAATCTTGTATTAATCAGTTCAACATTAAGGCATTATTAAAATCCAAAGTTGTGCTTGTAGCATTAGTTAATGCACTGTAAGTTAACATGAGCTAATGTTAACGAAGATGAATACCAGAATAAAAGTATTACTAATTGCTTGCTCATGTTAGTAACTAAATACATTAACTAATGGACCCTTATTTTAAAGTGTTACCGGCAAAAGTCTTCCTATATTCAGAATCTCAGCAGAAAGACTGGTTAGTGGAACAATATCCTGCCTTTATGATGCTTCCTCCATTTTTTTATACCCTTATTTCCACCTTCTCAATGAAATGACATAGATTATTTAAGACTGACAAGAAATACCTTGTCAGGATGCAACATGCTGTTTGACATGTTTCTTGCCCATGCACAGCAAGACAAGAATTTAGGTGTAAATATAATATATTATTCTGATACAATAGCTATCGTACAGACAAAAAAAAAATTGTGGTCTGAATCCGGCACAAGCGAGTTCACAAAATTGTCAATAGCCCAGAATACATTTTATGGGCAAAATTGATCATTTTCTTTATGACAAAAAAAATAAAGTAGTAAAGATCATCTTTCATCATGTAAATATTTTGTAACTTTTGTACTAAATTGTATTGCCAAGCATTTTATTTAGACAACGTCAAAGGTGGTTTTCTCAGCATTTATAGGGTTTTTTTTAACCCTCAGATTCCAAAATCCACCAAAATATACCAAATATTGTCCTATCACAAATAGAAAAAAAGAAGAAAAAAAAAACTAATTAAAAGAAAGCCTTTTTTTCAGCTTTCAGATGATCCTAATTTAAAGAAAATAATGATTTTTTTGTGGTTGTTTTGTGGTCCAGGGTCAAAAATAAGGAACATAGCAATTTATCCAATAGCAAACAAAATTTATACTCTAGTATCCCGTACAATGCATTCATACTGTAATATACAAGGTTTATTTGAAAAATAAATTGCATTTGCATGCAACCCCCCAAAAAAGCCACAGTAGCCAATCATAACATTACAAACAAGAAGTTAAAAAAAAAAAAAGAAAAAGTTGAAACAATTTTGCATTCATGTTTTTAATAATCGCTCACAGCAATCAATCAATCAATCAATTTACAAAAAAACAAGCATACCCATAAGTATTCACATTCTACACCAACAAAACAAACCAACTCTGAAACTTCAATAAGTGTACTCAGGTCTGCACCAACATTTCTACAGGGAAAGAATAAAGAAACACTGAAAAAAACACCTTAAAGATACAGAGAAGCATAAATAAGTCAACTAGTATACTGGTGTATGATTGCACCTTGGTGGATGCATTCGAAGTCTTGCAAAAACATACAGCCCCGTGCATGCTCTGGCTATTACAAAATGAAGTTATTTGGCCTCTCCAAAACATACTGAAATATTGGTTTGTGTGCAACGAAGGGATGACATGTGCTACAACAGGGAGAGGCTCAGCCCAGCAGCAAGTCATGGCTAAATCGAGCCCATCTACAAGCCTCCCTAGAGAAGCCAGCTATGAAATGACATGACAGCACGCATGTATTGCTGCTGCTGGACAGAAATATCACAGTACTTTCTTTTCTCTTCATTTCTTTTAAAAAAAAAAAAAAAAAAAGGTTGAACAAAGCAGAAATCATTCAGCTCCTGAACACGAACAACATTCTCAAAATAATCACATGCAAGATCCAAACCACAACAAACACAGCAGGTCTCAAGTAAGATGAACCCTCACAACACTGAAACAGACTGTTGTTGCAAATATATATTGGACTATTAGTGAAGACCATTCATTATTTTCAGGCCATTCAGAACACCTTTTTGTATTTACCTTCATTTAACTATCATTTACTCATCATACTCTTGATCCAATCATCAATGGAGAGCAGCTAGCAAAAGGAAAAGTACTAAAAACTAAGATAATAAAAACCAAGAAAGCAAAACTTGAGGAAGAAAATGGTTCTGTACCTTTGCCCTTGGCTTGAGAAAGGAGATGAAAGGCAACAGAGAGACGAAGAGTGTCCACAGAAGGAAAGCATGGAGAGATATGAAGAAACGGTCAAAGCATAGTCCACATCTACGCATTTAAGATTCAGAATTACAGTGCACAGCAATTCAGTCAATTCAGGCATGCAACATATAATCAACCACAACAGAGCGGGTAACAGTGAAGGAGTGTGGCATACCTTGATCGGCCATCATCATGTGTGCAAAACCTTTAAGTAACAGGAAACCGTGACAGAAAGAGAAGAACATCTTTAGGGACAGTATGTGGCAGAGCATACAGTGGCATCACATATTTGCAGGAGATAAAATGGTTTCTGAACATCTTCAGTAGCCATTAAGTTTCAGGCTTTAACCTCAATCTTAATTTCGTTTACTTCGTTTTGAGTTACTTTCATATCCTGAAGGAATATATAACTCGAATGCATATCTCTGACCTATCTGTCTGCTTTGTTCTGAAATCAACATGTTTATTTTCCTGAAATTATTCATTATTTCCACAGGGAGTGCAGAAATTAGTGGAAGCGCCATATCTGATACCAAAAACTTGTCGGACATGGCAAAGAGGGGGGCATATCTTGCAGGCTTTGACTTGTAACAACACTTCACTCTTTTTTTTTTTAACAGATTACAAGATGGAGACCCTACTTTTTGTATTTTAATCTAATATGATGGCTGAAATTTTTATTTTATAAAACAATACCACAAAAAAAAGAAAAAAAAAATTGTACAATAATACTAGGGTGAACAATCGTACAAGAATTTGACTTCGCGATCTTTAAAATGCATTGCTTTTCTCTCTTGGATTAATTCTGAGCTTAGCTTTTTAACAACAGATAGCACTCTAAAATACACCCAAATGCTCATGAGGAAGAGCGCTTGTGCTTTCGGCTGAGTGTTGTTGACATGTCCTGAGATTATTTCAAACACAACTCGCTACGAACAATATTGTAATACATTTAAACCATCCCTAACTTCATTATTTTAGGTTCAAGTTTTATTTGAAATGAATTGGATGTGAGCAGAGTATGGCTGTTTGTAAAGCATACAGCGCCATCTTCTGTCAAAAACTAAACTCAAAATCGAATAAAATAGAATAAGAAAAATAATTCACTGCATTATGAAAATCTCAGAATCGATGCAGAATCCATTTCAGAACTATTTTTCACCACAGCTCATTAAAATAGGCAAGCAAAAGTTATTAAACTGTGTATTTAACACAAGCAGAACATGGTGTTGTTGATCATTCAGATCAGTTATTATTTACAAAAATAAAATGTGAATTCATTTTTCTGTAAGGACATTGTTTTAAAGATTGTTATTATGATTTAAAATGCAATGAAAAAAATCTGCTATTTTTAGTAATGTTCCAAAATGCAGTTCATAAGCTTAGCTGTTATTGATGAATTCATTTATTCATTTTCACTTAAAACGTCATAACTTGATCTTCATAAATGACTGACTTCTCTCTGGTGATGAACAAGAAGCACTCAAGCCTACAATCTCATGTTGATCTCCCTAAATATTTGTGTGTAACGTCCCATAATCTAATCAACAATAAGTGCATAGAACCAAATTGTCCAAAATGTGTTACTTCTTTAGTTTTATTGCAAATTGTCATTATGATAACCCTTACAATAACCCTCAAATAGCCTGTTTGAAAGTTCATGTTTACTGTACCACATCAATAGCTTTCAAATTTCAAAACTATTTCAATACATTTTAAAGGAGATTGAGCTCACCTGGGATGTTGTTGGCCTCTGGTTGAGATGCAGCAAAGAAGACACAATGGAAAAAAGATAAAAGAAAAAAAAAAAAACAGAGAGAAACATTGCAACCATTAGAGCCCACTCATATTTTCTTTGCATGAAGACTATCATGCAAACTGTTGACACACCTGCCAGCATGCACCGAGCAGATATCTGCCCTGTGCATGTACACAGAAACATTTAAATGCCCCTGCATCAATCCATCCATCCACCCCATTTTCTCCCGGGAAATAAGAAGCTTGGGTGGGGTGGGGGATCAGATCTGTGGTGTATGAAACACCACGACACACACCAACATCTAAAAGGTCTAGTTCATCTTCCACATCGTACACACTCTCCCAAAGCCCACATCCACGCCTGGGTCATAAATCCAAACAGGCAACAGAACCTGTTCCCTTTAGAGAGGGTTGTGGATTTATGGGACGCTGATGTTTGTCTAAAGCACTGTTCCATACTCAGAGCCTGGTAGCGTTTACTCTCATTGTAGACACACACACACTCCCTCTCTTTCTCTGTCACGGGCTGCCTTTGGCACTGAAGCACTGGGCTGACTCATTTCATTAATGCACGCTGGTCGTCTCCCAAACCAAAGGGCATCCAACACTGATAAACAGGCATTGCATTGCTCTGTGTGATGAAAAACAGCTAATCTACAGTTTTTTCTAATCTGCTGTGGTTAGGGATGGTTCACAAACATCCAACTACTATTATTAATGACGTTTGTTGATCTTTTTAGCAGTGGTGCTGTCTATCATGCAGTGATTTAACTGTTGGATGTGGGAAAAATCTCCCCCAAAATAGATGTTATTTTAATAAATGTATTTATTAAATCATACACTTGCTAATAGTAATAGTATCACATTCTCTAGTTTTATTTATTTTAATAGTGCATGATAATCCTGGATTAAATTGCAAAAAATACATTATAATAAATATTAGTTTTGTAATTGTACTGCTTTTATATAACAATAATAAAAAAACAGTAATGTTAGATAATCTAACATTTTTATAAAATGTTTCAAACATTAATGATATTTCTTTAGTGATGAAATATTTTTTATAATTGTTATTATTTGAATTAATAACAAATATAAATCAATACTATAAAAGAAATTATAGTTTAGATGCATCAACCCAATATACTATGCCTGTATTTAATTAAATAATGCCCGTTACATTAAGACAATATTTACTGCTGGTAGAATCACCAACCATTGGAAGGTATGGAAAATTTTCATAAGATTTTACTGAAGATTTTTTCGTTTTAGACACCGACCGACAGGCTGAAGAACCAATTTATCCTTAGCCAGTGCAGGAAACTGCAGCTAATACAGAAGATTAAGGAAAACCTGATGGGGTCTGCCTCCATGAAATGCTTTTAGTGCAGAGTAATTATAGCTACATTAGACATTAATTTAGTCCTGTATGTGTTGATGTCTGCACTGGCTGAAAATGCAATATGTTGTCTCTCATGGTCACTCATTTTCGGGACACGTTCCAATGTGTAAGTGTGTGTCTGTCTGCCGTGCTTGTTAAAGGCTGGTACAGGACATTAAGTCCTCTGATGAGATGCATTAACCTGGATGGGGAAAGTATTAGGATGTGATTGGAGAGCGGGGAATGCTGAGTTACAGTCTGGATGCGAGTGCCATGGTGGCTTGATTGATGCGTTCGGCTCTTGAGTCGACCTATACTGAAGTTCTGATGTCTGGCTGGAATAGCGTGCACTGTCAGCCTTCTTTGATGACCTAGTTTCTTGAAAACAGTGCTGAACATTTTGCAACAGCAACAAGTGAATGAGGATTTTACTAGAGTATCTGGATTTATGCCAGTTTTAGGGATCCCTGCAACAAGGAGTCATATTAGATGGTTTCTCATTAGAAAATACATTAAATTAATATTTGCAAATGCACTAATCCAAATCACCACAATATGTTTTGATAATTTTATATTTACTGACATAACGCAGATACAACAAAGCTGAGCTGTACTATACAACAATGGTTGCATAATAATAACAATAACAATAATAATAAACAAACTGTTGAATATTTAATGGTTCCCTGTTCAAAGAAAATGAATTGATGATGTTGCAATAAACTAGCCATACCTTACATGCCAACAGATAGTTAACATTTAAAACATCATCAAAACACAGATTTGTTTTAAAAAGACAAACATTTGAATAATGACCAAATGTCAAATAAAGGACAACTGGTTGTTTATTGAAAATCCTATTGGTGCATTACTACTTAATCACTATGTTTATTTTAATTAGCTTTTTTAATTAGTAGTATTATTTTTTTTAGTTTTGTTACTGTATCATGTTTACAACAGTATGACATGTTAAGGTCTGGTAAAAGAATAAAACTAGAAAATGTTTATATTCTGATCCTTAAAGCAGTAAAGTTCCACATATCCTCTTAATTTTTTATTTTTGCTTTGTTTACATAAAAAAAAAATAAACAAGGAGATTTGTAAAGAGTGGCCGGCTTAAACATAAACCTCAGCGTACCAATTCAGAGCCCATCCACATGGGAAGACAGATTGAGAGTTTGCTTGGCTGCCAAATGTTTATTATTCTAATCCACCAAAAGATTACGCGCTTTCACAAATGATGTAGCACCGTGGCTATCACGATTTTCACAGAGCAAGGAACATACGCCACAGCAACGCAAAACGGTTCCGAGGCCATTTTAGCCATCTGGCCATCAAGAGGAGCGTCAGATTGTTGATGCCGCTGCTATGGCAATTGGATTCAGTCAAACGTACGTAAGGCTAATGCTTAACACTTCAGACCAGCTTGCCATATGGCTCTGACCCGCATACACATATTACACACATACAGATGTTTCAAAAGCCTGAAGATACAAGATTAAGATGGAATTAAGATTGCTCAGTGGATTTTCGTAATGTTGTTATCAACAACATTATGTCACGCATTAATGTGCGATTTCACAATACTGGTCTTGATTTGGATTTGTAAGTGATGCCAGTAGGGAAAGTTCACTGGTAGTCGTAAAAACTGCACAGCAGAGCCTTTAAGTTTTGGCTGCCCCTGTGCACCAATATTAATGGCCTCTAAAAAAGGTTTATTTATTCTTTTATGATTGGCTGAACTGATTCCTGCATTCAAAGCCATCAAAGCTGCTTTTACGTCTGGCTTCAGCCCCTATCAGTGGACTGCAGGACCCAGTCAGCCAAACAAGATGGAGAGGAACAACGGCTGTAAATCAAGCACAAAACTCTGTTCCCTTTACAGCCTATAAATCCACCCCTAGTGATCGGTCTTCAACGCATACCACTTTCTTTTATTCTCTCTCTTGTGCTCTGAAACTGGCCATATATATATATATATATACGCACAAACATATACCGTTTTATATCAAATGTTAGAGTACACAGACTTTAACATTATAATCACATTGGATAATTGTGTAATTAAGGAGAGAATCGCAAGATAGGTTGTGTCTACAATGAGGGTAACAACTCAAGGGGCTCAGAGCAATGATTATCGATCAATCCCCCAGCTTAAACACTTCAATCACAAGGAGAAATCAAAGCAGGATATACAGGCACTCATTTCTGCAATTGTTTTCTACTAATTAAAAGTCATTTGTATTGGTTTGCTAGCATTTAAAGCATTTCATATGGTATATTTAAAGTGAAAGTGGTAAAAGAATATGAAAAAAAAACTCATGATGTACCTTTCAATACCATCAGGATCATCTATCAGGATCTAAAACGCCTTTCATGGGGAAGAACTCAAAGTTGTGATTTTTCTTTGGTAAAATTTGTTTAGTTGTTATTAAACTTGCAAAATAACTGTGCACAAAGCAGAAGATCTGTATATAAATGATCATATTCCTTAAGGAATGACTTAGGAGGTCATAAAATTCTCTCTCCGGGAAAAACAGTAATGACGTTATAAAGAATTGCAATTGACATGTTTAAAATAGGCAATTATCCCCCGTCTCTGATTCATTCTCCGTTGAAGAGGTGCAACAACAAAACCCAGAGCTGTGAAATGGCCTCCTCAAATCCCCAGAGAAACTAAAATGGCCACTTCAGAAAAACAACCAAGGGATCTGAAAAGGCACCTTAACATCCTCGTAACACCCCACCTCCTCAGCAGGGTGCGATTAACACACACACACACACACACACACACACACATACACACACAACCACAAAATGCTTGCCAGAAACAAACAGCTTAGTGCTTTACAGAGGTAAAAACGTAGGCTTTGCTAGTAGAGCATTTCAATGACATTCGCTTTCAATTGATCGTAAGAAGCGATGGGGGAATAGAGGTGGCAGATCAAGAATTTCCCTGCACAATAACACCTGCCAAATGCACAGAACAGAGCAGCTTTCTGTAGGCAAGTTAAGAGATGTCATTAACCTGGACCTCAGAATCAAACTTCAGTAGCATGGAGCAGCTGAGGATGTAGGATTCTGGGAATCATTATTCACATTTCAGCAAGTTGAATTAGACTTTTGCCAATAAACCTAAAGAATTTACTATGTATCGGCTTTGAAATATAAACCATATATTTACCTTCGCTGCAGAATCGGCCAACATATTCCGTCTTAGAACAATCACAAAGTGGTTCCCCATCCACAACGGAGCATGTCCCTCCGTTCTCGCATGGGTTCTCCATGCAGATCCCTTCGATGTCCATGCGAACCCTCTGGCTGCTTAGTAGAATAGGTTCCTTGCTATTGTACTTCAGTTCCCTGATAATTCCCTTAAATGGCGGAAGATCCTTCACTGTCGGGAGAGTGAGCACAGAAATGCGAATATCTTGAGGGACTCCACCCAGGAAGAGGTCACTAACAATCTTCATGTACTGCCTCAGTGGCCGCACTTCGGCCCATTTGCTCACTCCGTCCAGACCCAGCACAGTTCTCAGGTTGTACCTGCTCAGGGTGGCAGAATGCCAGCTGCTGTCATTGACTCGCTTGTCTGATACAACTGTGGTCTCGGCGCAGTCGATGCTGAACTGCAATTGGAGCTTCCCTTCAACCACCATGAGTTGCAGGAAGTCACAGAAGCCGCCATCGTCAAAGTACAGGATTAAGGCAGTGGACACGTCTGTTTTGAACTGGAAGCTGAGGTCACTTCTGGTGCTTGCGTCCCAGCGGAGATAGCGTGCCCACTGGCCTTGCGACCCTGTAAACTCCAGGCCCAAGCAGGGCCCAAGCACAGTACTGATCAGCAGCTGCAACTGGACTGGGAATCTGAAGAAATTCATTGTAAAAGTGCTGGAGATTTGGGGTTATTATCCTGAACAGAAGGAAATCATTGAATTCGCTTTGGTTCAAAAGTCAGTATATCCAAAGTACATCCCACGATATGCCCAGAGATACTAGAGAAGAGGTGAGATCGTCAACGCAGCGTGAAACAGAAAAAAAAGTATCCTAAAAGAGGAGAGGGACTTAGGAGGGAGAACAGTCTTAAATAACAGTCATAAGGCCAATGACATTGCACAACAATCCAATCTCTGTCAGGCGACAATCAGGTTCTTCTTGCTCGTTTCCTGGAATGAATCGACTTGAGAAGACTAGCAGATGAGGTGCTGTATGTCTGCTGAGGTGTTGTTTTCTTCTAGTATCTCCTTAGACCTCAATCATCCAGACAGGTCCTCCAGGTCGGACTTTTTTTGTATTTAAGGAAACCAGCACAGTCTGCATGATGCCATGTGGGTAATGTAGTCCATGTGGTTACTCTGCCCCATCTAGCACACAATAGCTGTCAAAATACAAAAGCATCAAATTACAAACAAATGCACAGTTGTGTTAGTAAATCTAGTCTATACACAAAACACAAAAAGAATAAGTATATATTTAACAAAAATATTTTAAAAAATCTTTTATTATTTTGCACTTTCATTAAATGCAACTCTTGATCAAATAATCAATTTCATATCTTATAGGCATATTTTGCTAAAAAAAAATTATCTTCTATTATCAGCATTATTCAACAGCAAGTAAATGTTTATCTGATGATGTGGAAAATTAAAAGGCTTTCTGCAGGATGCATAATGCATGACAACAATAAAAATGCATGTCTAAACAGTAGCAGGACACACACTCCACATTTGCAACAGCCCAGTCATCTAATAAATGAAATTCTAAAAACCCAATGGTTTTTATTTACATTAGGTGTGGTCCTGTAATTTGAGCAAAAAATAATAATTGCATTGCATAAATGACAAACTCCAAATTTAAACGTGCACTATTAATAATAATGAATAAATGAAATGATTCTTGCATAAGGAAAAATGGCTAAATTAAATGTTTATTTTACAATCTAAAATCCTCAAGCACAACCCAAACACACAGTATTGTTCTACAAATTTAAGAGAAGATTCACATACTGAGTTGACGTCTGGCCTAGAACCAACACAGATTAGTAGGACTTTTGTGAAGGCAAAACGCAGCTCTGCCTCCTCTTAACATGTGTCCCCTACGTGCATAAATGAATAGGCTCCAATTTCATGGCAACATGCGAGGTGTAACCTAATAGACATCTAATATTGCCCGTGTCCTTGCCAGAGGCGTAGGCAGCAGGTACGGCAGGACAATAGTGCTACCAACCCACGCGATTCAACCAAGCCGAAACATAATGCATGCCGTCAGAGCTCTGCCTGCTGCAGCTGAAGAGAGGAAAAAGAGCCAGAGACTGCAAGCTCGTAACAGATACTCCACGTTGGCTTGCACCCACACCTCAAAATATGCATGTGTGCGTTCTTTTTCTTTTTGTTTCTTTTTTTTTTTTGTGAAGCGAGGGTTTGCAGAGAGGAGGAGAGAGGTGAAAAGGCTAAACTGAGCACATCATTGTCCTCATTGATATGTGATTGACACACCCCACTGGGAACAGCACACGACACCACCACAAAATAAAACCCCTGCATTTTGGAGCCCGCTTAAAAAGTCAGCGAATGCGAGAGGGAGGTGTAATGGTAGAAGGGGGGCAGGTTAATGACGACAGGCCCAGCCATTCATCAGACACACAAAGCTGGGTTTTACCACAGGTGCCTCAATTACGCTCTGCCATTACACCAGAAGAGCTGCGACAAAATGTCCTCCAGTGCGCCCCGATGATATCATGGAGGCTTAGGGAGGAGGCGCACGCCATTTCAGCGCGCTCAGCTCCATACGTGACACAGTTGCTGTCCGTGTGGTGGAGCGGAGGTGTGGGCGAGGTAGAGATGGGCCAAAATGGATGACATCAGCGTCCGGTGCTCTCCTCCTGGGCTGCCAGCCGGTGAAAGGGAGGCATGAGACTCCTACCTGTCTCCCCTCCCTATGGCCCAGAGTGGGCACGGGTACCACCAGCAACCCCCAATCAACCCACTGCAGAGGAACAGCTACTTGTGAACAGATTAAAGCAGGAGTGGTTCTGCAGCAGTTCTTGGCGACATTACATCACCTTGCCTAAAAACACCAGGCATGTGGCAGTGTTCACTACAAAGGCTCTTACTATAATACCTCTTATAATCAAAAGCAAAGGATTAGTAATATGATTTATAACCAATTTTCAGTGATGTAAAGGTGTGAAGTGTGTGCATTTTTATAGGGCTCTGATCAAGACAGAAAGATCACGTCACACTGCGGTGTATTGGAAAGGCTGAGCACATTCGATGAGTGTTTTGGAGGTTGAGCATTACACAACGCCAATAGGAAATATTCTTCTCTGCGACACAGACAAAAAAGGCGATTTTACAGTATTAAAAAATATCTAAACGCGGAAGAACAATATTCGTTAGCAAAAAAAGAATAATAAAGGGAAAAAAGACGGAAAGACAGAAAATCCCTTTCGGTTCGGTAAATACAATTAAAATCTAAATATATATATTAGATTTTGCATCGCGGTTATTTTATATGTGCGCTAGATTGTACATCAGTGTATTTGTGAAGCTTCAAATTTTGAACTAATCTGCATTATTGTAATTCGTTTATCTCTATGGAAAATACCTCAGTTAGACTAAGATCATTTGGCTGTGTTGGCTAGATATGCAAATTGAGGTTATAAACCATCAAGCGTGAAAACAAAATAATACAAAACCACAGGAAAACGACAAAATAGAAATGTAAAATGTTAATATGAGAAAACTCATATATTGTATGCAACAATCTATTTTATATAGATGGAGTGATTATGCTCAAATACTCTAACAAAAATATTAAGAATGCATAATATGCTTCTTATATATTAAGAAGGATTTTAGGCTCCTTTTTTCGTTTTTAAAATAGCATTTTGCAACATTTAAAATGGTGAGGCATTTACAAATGCGCCAAAATGTGCTTGAATACATCGAAATATAACATTTTCATCCACATTATTAGTGCACAATTCAGTTACATAAAATAAGAGTTTCACAGAAAACGTGCACATGAATTAACACCGACAAAACGATTTACATTTTGCTGAAAGGACACTGCATTATTTCCCACAAAAGAGGTCACACAACACCACAGGGTGAAATTATACTTTAGCGACGAAGAGAAATTAAACACGCTCGAATAAATATATGATGTATTATTTTAATGTAGTCATACATGTTCGTTTTCAATCCTATCAACTGTGAAAAAATTCGTCGATGTAAGTGTGTGTATGTGTGTGTGTTTGTGACAAGGCCGCGCTGAGGATAATCATCTAACCCGACAATTTCACCACAAAGGATGCTGTCTGTGTGGATTTGTCAAAACTACGGTGGAAAATCTTAAGACACAAATACAGTGCGTGCAGCCTAATAATCATTTTGTCAAAAATATCAAATGCATTCATAAGTGTAAGCACAAATAGCCTACCTTTAAAATGTGTGTGAGCGCGCGAGTGTGTGATGGTGGATTATTACCAAGTCTATTAAATTCCAGGAGATCTAAACGAGCCACTACAAATTGATGAGACTGAATTAAGATATTCTAATAATGCACTGCACTCCCTTGAGCACTTCAAAGCGACAGAAGAGCTGAATGTGCATCTTAAATCCCAAAAAGCACGCTCCAAGATTTAACATTCCTATTATTGTGGCATGAAGACAGACAGAAATTAATTATCTAAAAAAATTAAAAAGGTTAGTAATATTTTCAAAATAACAAAAATGTATTTACAGCCGAGATTAATTTAAATGATAGGCCTATTTAATATTGCATATATTATTTTTACATAAATATGCAGCTTAAAATTCCCTGTCTATTTTTAAATAGCCTACCTAATACATAATAGTGAAATATAAAAGGCTAGCTAATTACACCACACGAGTGTATTTTAATAATAAATTAAGCTTACTAAAATAGGAATCATTTTGTGATGCATTTTATGCATGATTTTATTTTTACACTCAAAATACTTTTTGCGGTCTTGTGTATCTGACCAGTCCATGTCTAGGTGCATCCATAAGGTTGGACCTGCAGTGGGCATGCGTGTTGTTTACCCTGACTGGCAGTTGAACATGGGCTCCACAGATACCTGAGAACTCTTATTCATTATTCACAGCTACTTCTAAAGATTAGGAAAAACACAGGTCTCCAGAGAAAAACGCGCGAAATTGTTTGTTACAGGTTTACAGAGGGGGGAAAAAAGGCATGTGTGTTTTTTTCTTAACTACACCCTACTTGAATAGTATAGGCCTATATTGTCAAACTTTTTAAAGATAAACGAAATATTATTAAACACTAAAGCGGGGACTATATATGTTTAGCCTATTATTTTTGTTTCACGTATTGTCTCGAAAGCCGGTCAACTCTGAGAGAAATAATCTACTGTGTCCACATGGTGCTCTGTGCGCTAGAGAATGACTGGCTATCCTTAAAGAAGACTGAACTCCCCCTAAACGTATATTACAGTTTAATCGGTTGTTTAAAACCTCTTTGCGTTTATTGTGAGCCTGAAAGAGGATGTAGTTTAATACTACCATAGGGCTTCTCCGCGAAACAACGCGAATGCCATTTATTTTGATTACGAGAACACGCGACGTTTATTGAAATAAAAGTAACATTCGTCAACATCCGCGATTTACACTGTAAAAATAAAACAACCTCGTGTAAATAGTAATGAACTTCCCACATCCTGACTAGCTCCCACTCATTCCGTGACTAAAAAAAGAAACAGACTAACCTCAGTTTTCGTAAAAATATTCCAAAGCGTAATAATCCACATTACATTCCCAACAGGCTCTGTGTGTTTGGTCCACGCCACTAAATAACGTTTTTTCGCGGTCTTGTGATGATGTTTTACCCGCGTGCACTTGCCTCGTTCTGTGCTCGCTTGCAGTTACAGAGAGCCGCGCGCTCAGAGATACTGTTGGACAATCACGAGATTTTCACACACGCGCCGCGCGACCCCGCCTTCCTCTTACTGGGAGGCTCGCGCCATTTAAAGGTGTAGTAAAACCTGAGAGAAAACTTGGCCAAAACAAACCAGTTTCTGTTACTAGCGACAAACATGCCAAGGCTGCATTTACATGTGAAAAAAAGGTAAATGAAACGTCTGTGATATGGCTGTGGTATGGATATGTCTGCTCACTTTTATGTCCATGTCTGTGGATTGACGACGTCCCATCAGAAACAGAGTTTCTTCAAAGTACCACAGTCATCCTCTCTTTCCAAAGAGGGCTACTGTAAGAAATTCGGTACAAATTAAAACTACAGTAGCCTACTTCATATCGAAACCAACAGGAAACGCGTTTTGTGTGGTAGTGTTATGTGTCTGTGTTCAGAGTCCAGTTTTCATTGTCCTGTTTAAAAGTTACAGTACAGAACAATAACGTTTTGTGGTCTTGTCAAAAATATTTAAACACCTTTTAAAAATATTTTTAATTAAATTTTACTTTATTAGCACAAGCTATAGGCTAAGCCTGCTAAAACATCAAAACCATCACACAAGAAGCAATGGTTTCCACTACAATTGCTTAAAACATTACAAACAATCAACTGTTACTAGTTACATGGCTTCTAGAGAGTTTTTTCTGTAAGGAAGTGGTATGGATGCCTAGTGGAAAAACTTGTAATAACTTTTCACCTTTGACTTAAATACCTTTTCCCTTTAGATTTAACAGGGTTTTTTTTTATTATTAAAGTTTTTTTATTATATTGGCACTAAAGCTGTAATCTTATCCTAAAAAACGAAATAATAATAATATGTTTTGGATTAAATAATAGGATTTTGCTAGTTGGGCATCCTTTTTTTAATCAAATTATTTATTTAAAACGTATTTGAAGGCATATCTGGAATTGGAGTCAAAAAAGATCTGGGATCATTTCAGACAAAATCAAGGCAAACGTTTCTTTGTATTCACGAATTTAAAACAGCTTACCAAACTCTGCAGCTTCTGGTAGCGATGATGCAATAGATAGGTGTGCCTCAAGGCTCGTCCTGCTTTGACACGGAAGTGTTTTCCACATAATTTATTCTGTTCAATCCGTTAGGTAAGACATTCAAGGGGGAAACTATATACAGTGAAAAACTGAAAAAAATATATAGCCAAAACCAAAGTTTTTACTGTGATGTGTTATGACGTGATTTTACATGTCTGGAGTGTTGAAAGTCATCTGTTGGCAATAGTCATTCCTCATCTTCAAACATCTTTTTAGACCTAAATCAAATGCAAAAAATTATTTACTGTGAGTATATCATAGCATTGTAAGGGACCTGAGAAAAGTCGCTGTCCTTGGTGCTGAACTTACAAACACAACTGCACTACAGTAGCTCCATTTTAAACTGAGTGAGGGTTTAAGCATTCATTATTATCTTCTACAAGACTATCAAGCTATTTTCCAGATAGTTTGCTATTTGGAACGTAAGTGAAATCTACACACTCAAAAAACTAACATTCTGATCAATAAGTGTTGAACATGTCATTGATTTGCAGGCCAAATGATCCATCATAGATCCTACAGAATATTGAGTGCATCTCCGAGCTGAATGGATCGAACCTCTCTGGCCTACAGAGTCAAGCTCATCTAAAGCTGTATGATGTGTGTTTGAGGCAGTGACACTATCAGAGGAAAGCATGTTGCAATAATGGGATTCTTCTAGTAGCACTCCATCACATGCAGTGCCTTTGGTGTGATATTTGCGATATTTGGTCACATTCACACAGTATGAATGAAAGTTAGGCTTCAACTCTTTTGTGCGCCTGTCCGTTCTAGTATTCACCAGCAACTAATAGGTCTTGAGGCATCTACAAGCCCTGTGTGACAGACTGGCTCTCTTTATCCACCTCAGGACATTTCAGACACTATACAAAGACAAGCTTTCCAAACCAGCCTAACAAACAATCCCTTCACCTGAAAGCTTGACATTCTCACTCACATCCTACCAATTTTCTGTCATTCCTAGTACACAACCAGGCCCAGTGGCATGGCAGTACTGTTTTGGTCTCTTGCTGCTGGTTTTATGCAAACTCAAGGACCCTTTATCTTCTATACAAGGAGATGCAAAGAAGAGATAAAACATGAGCCTCCACATGACACTGTTTATACAAATATATATATTTTTTTGACCTTGCAATTTTTAATTAAAACAGTAATATGATTCATTCTGGACTTTTTATTTAGTGAGCTTCATCCCCTTCCAATTATTTGTACAAAAGCTGCATTAGCATGTTAAATGGATAGTTCACCCTAAAATTAAAATTCTTTCATTGTTTACTCACCATTGACTTGAGTTGGGGGGTTTTCTGTTGAACACAATATACTGAAGAAGCATGGACAGTAACAATTGACTTTGTATTTGTTTTCTATTATAGATGCTAATGGTTACCAGTTCTTCAATATCTTCTTTTGTGTTCCCCAGAACAAAACAAAAAACTTGAAACCATTCAAGGGTGAGTAAATGATGACAAAACTAAAATGTGTGAGTGAACTATCAATTTAACTTGCTAACCTAATGCAGTTTTGGTACATAATTGACTAAATGAAAAGTTTTTCCCTTTAAGCAAAAATGGCCAAAATAACTGTGAACCTAACAATTAAAATCTTAAAATTAGTAATAAAATGAAAGTATATAGTACTGTATATAAAATAATAAATATTATACAGATTATAATGAATAATGATAACAAAAAATATTTGTAAAAATATGTTATGTTGTTGCACTGATCAGTCTGCACTGATTCTGTGTTTAAGTTTGCTGTATATATTAATACCACTATTATCATATTAGCATTGCATATTTAATTAAAATAGGGGTGTCCAAACTTGGTCCTGGAGGGCCAGTGTCCTGCAGATTTTGGCTCCAACTGCAAATCACACCTGAACCAGCTAATCAAGCTCTTACTAGGTATACTAGAAACTTCAGGTGTGTTGAAGCAAGTCAAAGTTTAATCTTCTAGTTTTAGCACCACTTATATAGAAGCTATAATGTGCCTATATAGAGCAAACACAACTTTTACAAGAGGTTCATCTGTAGACAATGTATATCACAGTTACAGTTTTATGTTACAATGTCAGCCACCTGTTGTTATTCAGTATGACTGTCTGCTAGTGGTCGATAATATCTAGATTATAGAGTCCAATGACATAAAACCAATAATGGAACAGATGACAGCCTAGCACGGTAATAAAACAGCACAGCATACCTGTACAGTACTCAGTAATCTGATTACACTCTAAAAACCAAACAACCTGCCTGCTGCAGCAGCTCTGGCATGGTCGGCATGTAAAGACAGAGTTTACAGGGTGGTATTCTGCAGATATTGATTTCCGCAGTTAATTCATAAAGGTCTCAGCTGTTCTTTTTCAATTAAACCTGGAAGCCGCCCGGGTCAAGTGGATCAATGTTGCGCCCGCATGGTATGAGTTCAGAGCAGATATACTTAGATTGACTAAGTAAACAACATATTGACTGACACGCTCACGATCTTGAGCTTCCTGAGTTGCAGCTGATGACACAAGCTGAAAAAAAGAGCACACTGGGAGAGATTGACAGCTCTGTTCTTGTATTCTGTTTAACTTTGCTCTGGAAGACTGACCTATGGAGTTATCGGTTGCAGGGTTTACTTTTAACCATACTTTTGTTGTTGTTGTTGTAATAAGTATATATTTTTAATGCCTTTCTTGGTTACCGTAGAGCCGAGGCACCGGCTAAGGCATTTTACTCTCTCACGCTCTCATTCAAGTCAGGAAATCAGACAAGCAACACAGGCTTTGTTGTAAAAGGATGATAAGGGAAAAAGGATAAGTTCAGTCACTGCATAATGGCTGGCTTTACTATGAAAGACCTCTGTTTGCAAAGCGCATAAGAAAGTCAGGTTTCTGCTGCATGATTTTAAGTCTTAGTCTGAGCAAATCTAAAGCCACCATTTCATCAAATCGGATAAAGTACAGAGGAGCTTCATTCCAGGGCTTATGATATAATAATAAACTGTGCACACAATAATTTAACCTTTAGGGTGAATGTGTAGTGCAAACAATCAATTAAGTGGACTGATTCATAATGATCTCTAATGAATATTAATTGCACTTCTCATTGGGTCATTCCAAACTCAAATGGCTTTCATTTTTCTGCAAAACACAAAAGCAAAGGGAACCAGTATATATATTCATTCATTCATTTTCATTTCGGCTTAGTCCCTTTATTAATCTGG
>CAIGQW010056782.1:233528-246060 GCA_903798125.1 Danio choprae | reverse complement strand
AAAGGGACTAAGCCGAAATGAAAATGAATGAATGAATGAATGAATATTATTATTATTATTATTATTATTATTATTATTATTATTATTTTATGATATCTCCAAACTCAATAGTGTGCTAAAATAAACCCTTCTTGGTTGAGGTATAGTGACACAGTGGCTCAGTGGTTAGCACTGTCGCCTCACAGCAAGAAAGTTGCTGGTTCGAGTCCCGGCTGGGTCAGTTGTCATTTCTGTGTGGAGTTTGCATGTTCTTCCCATGTTTGAGTAGATTTCCTCTGGGTGCTCCGGTTTCCCAGCACAGTCCAAAGACATGCGGTACAGGTGATTTGAATAAACTCAATTGGCCATAGTGTATGTGTGTGAATGTGAGAGTGCATGGGTGTTTCTGGAAGGGAAGCTGGAAGGGAATCCGCTGCGTAAAAACATATGATGGATAAGTTGGTGGTTCATTCCACTGTGGCAACCCCTGATGAATAAAGGGACTAAGCAGAAGGAAAATTAGTGAATGAATGGTTAAGGTATGTGACATGACCAGACTAAACCATAATATACCAATGAGGCTCTTAAAAGTTTACACCTAAAACTATGACAAATTATAATTTAGGAAGGCATGAAATTAAAAAAGTAAATATACAAACATCTTTATGTCTTTCCAAATATTTAAAAAGTTTTTAATTATAGATTAGTTTTATTTTACACTTTGTAATAAGTAAAGAAACAGTGTCAGCTCATATGCAAGAGGAAGCTTGCGTTTCAGACTCTTTTAAACATGCTCAGGACTAGTTGCCGAGGCTTAATTTAATTTTTAACCCAGTAGGCATTAAATGGTTACTGTAAAAGTAATGAAAAGGGAAATAAAACTTATTTGAAGTGATAGTTCACCCAAAAATGAAAATTCTGTCATAATCTTCTCACCCCTTACTTGCTTTAATGAGTTTATTTCTTCTTTTAAACACAAAAAAGATATCTTGAAGAAAGCTGAAAACCTGTAACCACTGATTTCTATGGTTACATGTTTTCAGCTTTCTCTTCTATATATCTTCTTCAGTGTTCAACAGAAGAAAGAAACACATAAAGGTTTGGAACCACTTGAGGCTGAGTAAATAGTGCGTAAATGTTTAGCTTTGAGTGAACTGTCCCTTTAACAATTAGCTCAAATTAAAATACATAGATGATAAATATATACATAACAGCAAAGTTAAATTTTTGAGTCAACTGTCGCTTTAAGAAAACAGAAATACAGCACTGGTAGAGACAATCTAATAGATAGAAACAAAGAGATTGAAAACTAGAGAAAGAAGAGCGAGCGATAACATTCTGAGTCACTGGAGCATCCACTGACATTTCCTCTGAGATTCCCACATTCATCAAGCATGATCTCCGTATCGCACATGCATCTTTCAGTTTCTCTGACTGTGATCAGCCTTCTGTGAGCATCTGCTCAGCCTCTTTACACTGAAGCTGTGCTGGAGATCTCACATTTACAGCCTGTTTAACTTACTCAACCCTTGCTTTCTCAGCGCACAGACCCACCTGCTCCGGGGTTTTTTTTTACACCTAAGATCATAAGTCTTACTGGCTTCCTTGTTTTTGTGTTGCCCCATGCACAAACACAACCATTTCCAACTGTTTGATAAGTAGCAGACTCTAAATTAACAGTGCAAACGTGCCTTCACAACCCCATAGCTTTCCATCTGGCATACTGAGATCAACGTGTTTTAAATAACAAGTGCAGACCTGCTAATGATACTTTATTTGGCTTTACAAACCTGCTGATACCAAATCAGTCCAAAGTCACTGCCACCTACCCTTGCTTTTTAAAGAGAATGGCTTCTGGCTTAATTCATAATGTTAAAACAACACCTGCAACTGTTTGAACTAAACTGTTAAAAGTTTCAATTCAGCTAGTTCAAACCTCATCACTTCCTAATATTTGATATTATGTCAATTCATTATTATTTATAATATCTTGTATGCGACTTTCACAATATGGGGAAAGATCTGTTTCTTTAAAAATAGTTGCTTTTGTGTTTTGCAGTAGAATGAAACACTTATGATTTTGGATTTGACATGAAGGTCAGTGATGAGAAGTTCAGTCAAATTCAATAAAGATCATTATGAATGGGTAAACCTTACTGATTGTTAACATTTTACAGTATATTCACCCTAAATGTTAAATTATACGGTGAGCCCAGTAAGTAGCTTCTGTATTTTATATGATTTTTAATAAAAACAGTGGGTTTAGATTTGCTCAGACTACGACTTAATGCATCATTATTAGACGCATGTATAATTATTATTACATTTAAACGCATCCTGTTTTAAAGATGTTTGTTGAATGAAAGAATAAAAACCAAAGGTGAAAAAGAAAACAAAAGAAACAATAAAAAGCTAAGAAACAAATTTGCAAAAAAAACTGCAAAAAATGTTTACAAAATCCTCAAACCACAAAACAAAAGCATGCAAATAAACAAAAAAGAATGTCAAACCAATCTAATAAAAAACTAAAATCTCTAAATTACAGTAAAAAAATAAATAAATACCTTTACAGTGCAAGAAGTCTGTTCTCATTATTTCCTGTAGATTGATCCATGCATTGCAGCTCTCTCTCTCTCTCTCTCTCTCTCACACTCTCTCTCACACACACACACACACACACACACACACACACACTTCTTTTCAATGCCTTTGTTCTTTCCAAAGAAGTATGGCTATTGCCTTGGTTCTGGGAATGACATTATCAAAGCCTCATTTGCTTGATGTCGGGAGGCTCATTACTTGCCCCGACATCATAAGTACATTACACTAGACACGTCCTGTCCTTTCCCTAAACCAGTCCAACTTCCATTACATTTCCAGAGCTGATTCTATAGAGATTATCTCTGTCTCTCTGAATCTGTTATCTGACTCCATCGACTTCCTCGCTCATCCTCCTCCTCCTGAAAACTTCTCCACTTTTAACCTTCAGTGTATATATTTCTGTGTGTGTGTTTGTTTATTTTCTTGTTTTCATCATTTGTAAAATGTTTACAAATACATATAAATTATATAATTAAACATATAATAATATTAGTATTATTATTAGAATAAATACATCTATTTCCATGTCTAACTGACATATTTTTTTTTAAATTAGCATTGATTTAATCTGTTAATACATTCCATAATTATATTAATTGTTTCATACACCAAAACTTATTTAAAACGAGCTGAATCAACAAAATTCTTGAGTTTTCTGTGGGACAACTTAATTGTATTATCGTTAATCCACTTAAATTTGTTAAAACAATTAAGTTAACTTAATCAATTTGTGTTGGGAAAACATGAAGAAATAATCATTAACGTGAAAAAGCATTGCCAATGTGAAAAGAAAAATAATTGTGTATTCACTTTTACGTCTTATGTATTTATTTGTTTGTGTGCTTATTTACTGTGTGTTCAAAGCATACATTCCTCTGACATGTTAGATTTCTGAAAAAAAGTATTTTATTTCATTCGGAGCTCCAGTTTTAACCTTTAGTCAAACGCGTTTGTGGGAAATGGATGAGATCGCTTCCAATTGTTCTTTCATTGCCGAGACATAAACAGTAATGCAGACGGTGTTTGCCGTTGTTCTGCGGCGGTGCTGGATCTTTCATCTTGGTTCCTGAGTGCTCGTCCTCCCACCTCCACTCTAATTACTGTGATTACACTGCCATCTTTTAAAGTCTTCATTGGCTCATTCCTCAACATGACCATTTATTTTTCCAGCCAAGAAGAACTTATCTATGTCAAGCTGATTCTGCTGGCTTTAAATAGAAGTGTGGAGCCACGAGGGTGGAGGAAATACATCACTGCCTGCACTTACACTGCCATTTCTGCTTCACATGAGTCTGGTGCTTCATCTTACTGCAGTGCTTAAATACCATGTTCCGCTTTAAAGATTTATTTGATATTTTTAATAGTTTGTCTGCTTTACAATTTATTGCATATACAGTTGAAGTCAGAATTATTAGCCCTCCTGAATTATTAGCCCCCCTGTAAATTTTTTCCCCAATTTCTGTTCAACGGAATAAAGATTTCTCAACACATTTCTAAACTTAATAGTTTTATTAAATTATTTCTAATAATGGATTTTTTTTAATCTTTGCCATGATGACAGTACATAATATTTTACTAGATATTTTTCAAGATACTAGTATTCAGATTAAAGTGCAATTTAAAGGCTTAACTAGGTTATTTAGGTTAATTAAAGTTAGGGTAATTAGGCAAATCATTGTATAAAAATGTTTTATTCTGTAGACAATCGTAAAACTGCTTTTATTCTAGCCGAAATAAAACAAATTAGGCTTTCTCCAGAAGAAAAAATATTATAGGAAATACTGAAAAACATCCTTGCTCTGTTAAACATCATCTGGCAAATATTTGAAAAAGAAATAAAGATTCACAGGAAAGCTAATAATTTTGACTTCAACTGTATATCAGTCTGATCCCATTCCAATCTGCGTTAATTTAATGTTTTTCCAAAATTACATTATTTTTCAAAAACTGCAATCATTCTCAAAATGTGTTAGATGTGTGGGTAAAAACATACAAAAGAATGGCAATGTGAAAATAAAAATACTCATACTTTCTCTTTTAATTTGTCTATTTATTTGTTTGTTTGTTTGTTTGAGAGCATAGATTTTGTCACGCTCGGGTTGAGGGACATAAAGGTACGAGAACACAAGATTAAACGAACACAAATTCATTAACAAACACTTACTACAAACACAGGCACTGGAAGAAACAGGAAACTCAGGGAGGACATGGGGTGACGACAGCATGGACAATACACCGGGCATAGACACTACAATACCGGACCATGAATGTAACAAACTGAGGGGTATAAATACAAGAGGGATAATGGGACAGATGATACACAGGGGTGAACACAGGTGAAACTAATAAACATTGAAAACGGCGGGAAAACAGATCAAAGGAATCACATGACATGGCACATGACGATAACAAACGCACATGGAACACAACAGAAGAAGAGACACCTGACAGTACCCCCCCCCCCCCCCCTTTTTGAAGGCGCATCCTCGCGCCTTCAACAAAACAACAACAATAAAAGCAAGGGTGGAAGGGGAGATTTCTATTTCTGCTCCTGTCATTGTATGAAAAGAATTCTGGATTTACACTGAAGGCGAGTTAATTATGAGCACATTTTCATTTTTGGGTGAACTATGCTTTTAAAAGTAGTGCAAAATGTTCCAAGAGCTCAGATAATGTTGATCAGTTTTGTCCAGGGAATTGTCGTGCATTTCGATAACAGCAGAGTGTGAGAGTGGGATTGTTGCAGTGTAAACCGGCGTTGTCATTACAGCTGCTTTAATGCGCTGAAATGTGTTAATCCACAGGGAAGAATGGAGTTTTCATAGTCACGCCAATATCTCTGCGGAACGATTGGAGCAGAACAATGATTCACACCTTTCTGAAAGCTCTCACTTCACACCTTTACACCGACAACATGACTGATTCAAGCCCACACTTAGTGTACGTTTGCAACAGAGTCCTTGTCATTGTAACACACTATATGACAACAATGATCTGTACCCAATTGAATGTTTTTAGAGTTCAAAGCTCCTATGAAGTACTTAAAAAAAACTAAAACGTAAACAATGTTTTTATTACTCAGAACCATTATTATATTACTTCAACTGTTTTCTATTTTAGTATTTAATCGTGATACCAAAGGCATTCAGATTTCAGTGTCATCCTTCAGAAATCTTTCTAATATGCTAAATTACTGTTTAAGAATGTTGGGCTGCTTAATATTTCGGTGGTAACATTGATAAACATTTAACATTTTAGTATACAATGTTGAACAGTAACTTTCGTAACATATATAATTGTGTTAAAGACCCTGACTTCAACTTAAATTGTCTTTGAATACTAAAAACTGTGTAAATATATTTTTTGTTTGTTTATCTATAACAACTTTAATTTATTTATGTGTGCAAAATGTATTGGTTTAATTCTGTCTATAAACACTTAAATGTATTTAGTATTCAAAAGACTATTTCTTTTATAAATATTGATTTGTTTCATTTTAAACTTTCAATGCATTTAAAAATGTTTTTTTAACTATTGTTGCTTTTTTTTTATAACCATTTAGATGTATTTATTATATAAAGTCCTGTGTTTAAAAATTTTGTTTGTTTCTTTTCACCCATTTCAGTGTATTTAGTATTCACATTACTTTTTTAATTATTGGGTTGCTTAACCACAACCTTTTGAGTGCATTTAGTGTTCCAAAATATTGGTTTGTTTGCTTATCAACAACCTTTGACATGTATTTACTATTAAAATGACAAATCTTATTATTGGTGTGTTTGCTTATTTAAGGTATAACCATTTAAGTAGCTTAAGTAGCTATAACTGGCAATCAAAGGACATTATATATATATATAGGATATAATATGAAGGATGTAAACAACAATAGTCCCCGTGTATTCCCTGTTTTACATTTTTGTTGGATGTTTTACATCCAAAAAGAGCCACAAATTGATAAATAATGTTATGATAGCTGTTTTAACATGAAGTTATGATTGAATCGCCTCTTGTTACAGTTATGAAAAAGTCTGATAACAAGCAGGAAATGTTCATGGGCCAATGACAAGACCACATGGTCTATATATGTATATGTATATATATATATGGTTTATTTGTTTACCTATGGCCTCACGGTGGCGCAGTGGATAGCACGTTCGCCTCACAGCAAGAAGGTCGCTGGTTCGAGCCCCGGCTGGGTCAGTTGGCGTTTCTGTGTGGAGTTTGCATGTTCTCCCCGTGTTGGCATTTCCTCCGGGTGCTCCGGTTTCCCCCACAAGTCCAAAGACATGCGGTATAGGTGAATTGGATAAGCTAAATTGTCCGTGGTGTATGAGTGTGAATGGGTGTGTATGGATGTTTCCCAGAGATGAGTTGCAGCTGGAAGGGCATCCGCTGCGTAGAACATATGCTGGATAAGTTGGCGGTTTATTCCGCTGTGGCGACCCCAGATTAATAAAGGGACTAAGCCGAAATGAAAACGAATGAATGAATGTTTACCTATAACCATTTGGTATATTTTCCATTCAAATTACTTTAAACATGTTTTTGGTTTGTATGTAACCAAATATAGCATTTAAAAGTTAGTACTCATATACAGATAAACAAACATTCTTATAAATCAGTCTGTTTATAATCAAAGCACATGGCTTCGCCGCCTCTGTTATCTGAAACATAGTTTTCCGTTATTTCCTCCAAAGTACAGTCTGAATTATCTATTGTGCAGTCATCTTTTATAAAAGAGGCAGTAGGGAGAGTATGCATAGTCGATATATATGTACAGACAAAACCCCAGCAACAATGAGCGATGGAAGAAGACGAGGGGAAAATGATCCCACATTGATCTCTGTCTTTCTATGCTTTATTGCTCCAGAGCGTGGAGTGAGATGGCAAAGACAATGAACACAATATTATTTATTTTGAAACTCAGAAAAGTGCCGTGCGTCTCCAACAGTCGGACAGTGATTAACTCGCATCCCTATTTTTACTAGAAGCCCATTATGAGCTGGATTCAGTCACGCATCGAGCTTGACATTTCATTTAACTCATCCAACAGTCTCATCATGCACTGCTGAAATGATGTTTCTTTTATTAGTGCTGCAGTCGATCTGCTTTTTTTGTTTTGTCTTGTTTTGCTTGTTTAGTGATTGGGAGTATCTGGAGGTTGTGACCCATGGATGGAGCAGGGTTGAATTTCAGGCGTTCTGGTCAGATGACGTTTTCATCAAGTTACAAACATCTGACCTTCATTGACCTGCTTAAGCAGTCCTGTCAGTTTCACTGTTCATTTAGTTCTCGCTGGTTGTGGACCACTACTAGCCACTAGGGTGAATCACTTTGCTTTCTTGGATGACATGTAGTATTAGTTTATGAGTTATTCTGTATCATAAAGGAGTAATGGTTATTATACAATTATGCAAACAAACACTTGAACATTTTAGTTATGTGTTTGAGTAAAACATAATTTTTGCCCACATAAAAAAATACTATAGAATTGTATAGTGTCACAGTCAGACCAGGTTCTCCCCCCAATCAAACACCAAGATACCAATACTAATCACTCACACATCTGAACTTCATCACCGTCATCATCTCCTGCACCATAAAGTCCCCTCACACAGTTCACTCGGGGTCCGGCCTCGTCGCTAGACAAAAGGGACAATCTCTTTATTACACGGTCATTACTATATTATTATATTATTTAAATGACTGGATTTTTTACATGTGTGAGGTTTTATTCTGTAAAATGTTGTTGTTGTTATTATTATTATTATTATTATTATTATTATTATTAATTTTTTAATCGCAACAAATGATAATGTTTGATATTTTGAATAACTGAAAAATAAATACAAAAAAACTCTAAAATAAAGGTTCATTAATTTTCCTTTCGGCTTAGTCCCTTTATTTGTCACAGCGGTCGCCACAGCGGAATGAACTGCCAACTTATCCAGTATATGTTTTACGCAGCGGATGCCCTTCCAGCCGCAACCCATCACTGGGAAACACCCATACACACTCATTCACACACATACACAACGGACAATTTAGCTTACCCAATTCAACTATACCGCATGTCTTTGGACTTGTGGGGAAAACCGGAGCACCCGGAGGAAACCCATGCGAACACGGGGAAAACATGCAAACTCCACACAAAAATGCCAGGAAGAAATGTTATTAGACTTAAAAATAAATAAATTAATAATAATAATAATAATAAACTATTAATATTTTACTCAAACTCATACCTAAAGTAAAAATAAATCCAGATACATTTGTTTCCATAGCTATATATTTACTGCATACAGTAATGTTTGGCAACTTATTTCTTGTTTATAATAATACAGTTTTTTGGGGTCATTTCCAGGTTTTTCATTTTAGACTTATTTTGATCAGTGATCATTTCTCTTAAAGTGTGAAGAACAATCTAAAGAACCCTTTTTCCACAGTACAGAATCTTTTGTGCAATGAAAAAGTTATATGGATGTTAAAGGTTTTTCCTGGAACCATAAAAGCCAATGAAGAACCTTTATATTTTGAAATTACATGCCCTTGGAGAGAAATTTATTATAGATATGAATCATTAAATCAGTAAATTAACTTTTTTTATTGTATTGTATTGCAATTATGTCATATCCGTGTCAGAAAACTCACCCTTGCTGTGACTCAAAGAAAAAAAAAAAAATAGCATGAATTCAGAACATATGTGAGTCAATCAGCAATAACTCTGGTGATTGAGTGGGTTTCTATTTAAAAGCAGGTGACTCATCATTGACGTAAAAGTGAGCATATAAAATATATATATATATATAATTTAGTAGAACTTGTAGAACTTTCCATTGACATTATAAACGCTTCCATTCATGTGTAACTTGCTGCTTTTAATCCCCCCATAAAAGTAATGACATGTCACATTACATAATTTGTCATTTCTATTGTTGCTGTGCATTGTAAAAATGATATGTTGGGTTCGCAGTGCTTCTCAGTTTCCGTCTCAGCCATAGACAGCATCTGCCATCAGGTATTCCTGTTGCATAACGTTGCCATGTATTATTGATGTGGATATTCCTGCCCTTAAACACACAGGCCAAGATGCAGTGACACATTATACCTCTGCTATATCCATGTGAATAGCTGATGCACTCTTGCCAAAAGACCATGAAAGACTGTTAAATCAATATTGAACTATAGTTAATATTAAACATGCCAGTCTAAATCAGGCTTACTGTACACTGTAATGAATGCTGGGTTCCACACAATTGCTTCATGTTGTCCCAACACAAATCGATTAAGTTAACTTAATTGTTTTTATAAATTTAAGTGGATTGAACATAAAACAATTAAGTTGTCCCCCAAAAACTCAAAAAGTTGTGTTGATTCAGCTTATTTGAAATAAGTAGTTTGAACAAGTAGCAATACTATTATTGAGAGTTAAACTACTGTTAAAAATGACATAAACCAAGAAATAAAATAAAAGCAAATAAAAACACACATTCAAATTAATAATAAAAATGACTTAATGATAGGGCGTCACGGTGCCACAGTGGGTAGCACGATCGCCTCACAGCAAGAAGGTCACTGGTTCGAGCCTCGACTGGGACATTTGGCATTTCTGTGTGGAGTTTGCATGTTCTCCCCATGTTCGCGTGGGTTTCCTCCGGGTGCTCCGGTTTTCCCCACCAGTCCAAAGACGTGGTATAGGTGAATTGGGTAAGCTAAATTGTCCATAGTGTATGTGTGTAAATGAGTGTGTACAGATGTTTCCCAGTGATGGGTTGCAGCTTGAAGGGCATCCGCTGTGTAAAACATATGCTGGATAAGTTGGCAGTTCATTCTGCTGTGGCGACCCCAGATTAATAAAGGGAAAATGAGCCAAAAAGAAAATGAATGAATGAATGAATGAATGAATGTTTCAATGATACTAAAACTATAATATTAAATCCTTAAAAATACATATACCCATTTTAAAAATGGCAAAAATAAGAATGAATAAATAAAGTAAAAACCTAAAATTGAAAAAAATTATCAAACTGTTTATAAAAATATTTAAAAATAATTAAATAAATATTAAAATAAGATCAATTAAAATATAGATGGTAAAAAATATTTTTTGAATTTACAATGAAAACTATAAATTACAAAAACATTGCAGGGGGGGGGGGGTTGGGGGTTGGGGATAATAAGAACATTCATTCATTCATTTTCTTTTCGGCTTAGTCCCTTTATTAATCTGGGGTCGCCACAGCGGAATGAACCGCCAACTTATCCAGCATATGCTTTCCGCAGCGGATGCCCTTCCAGCTGCAACCCATCACTGGGAAACATCCACACACACTCATACACTAGGGTCAATTTAGCTTACCCAATTCACCTATACCGCATGTCTTTGGAATTGTGGGGGAAACCGGAGCACCAACGCCAACACAGGGAGAACATGCAAACTCCACACAGAAATGCCAACTGACCCAGCCTAGGTTAGAACCAGTGACCTTTTTGCTGTGAGACGATCGTGCTACCCACTGCGCCGCTGTGAGGCCCATAATAAGAACATAATAATAGTAAAAAATAATAAGAAAATAAATACAGTAGTTACTCGGTGATACTAACCAAAATTAACATAATAAAAATATCACAAATAAATAAATAAATCACAAAAACTAAAATCTAAAAGAAATGGTTATTTCTGAATATTTGCTAAATGTCTGAACCATCCTTTTTTAAATGTTTGCCAGGAAAATATTTTTAATTGAGTTAAAACTTACTGCTAGCTAATAGCTAAACTTAATAGCTAAACTTAAAGTAATACACATAAAAATACAACATACTAAAGCATGAACTAAATTTTTTATAAAAATAATTGAGTTTACAAATTGACTATTTTCGGACTGACAAACATCAGTACTAATTCATGACCATTAATTTTCTCCTTGATATGTATATTTGGATTTAAACAAGCAATATCCTCCTCTCTCGGCAGCAAAAGTCATTGTTGATGGACTGACAGGTGGATGCACATATGTCTATATGTGTGTGCGTGTGTGTGTACAGTATATGTGTATGTATGCATGACCTCCTCTGCCATCATCAGTTTACATGGCAGATAAAGGCTCTCTAGGGAAAACAAGACTTTTTCTGACAGCGACAATACCACAATGACCACCACCAGCCCACCGGGAACAAGGCATTATCATCTCCGGGTCCTCATTAAGACTACAAATCAAATGCAAACTGATACTTCTGAATAGATTTTATAGTGCCGGTGGTCATTAAAGCATATAGCTTCTATACTAACATGCAATGTTTGACTGCATTAGTGAAGGATAATAAAAGCCCTACGACCATCAGCACCTCGACTGTTCAAATAACATTTACAAATGAACAATAGCTGCCATTGTTGGTTCAGCAGCTGCTAAACTTGAGTCAACAGAAAGTGCTATTTACTCAACCTCGATAAGTCATTTCTGGGCTGTTAATGCACTTTCATTGTCTCACCTTGCTCAGATTTTCTCTTTTTTTTAACCCTTTAAATTGAACTCGAAAAAAAAAGGTAGACCAATTTCTTTAGTTCAGTTGTGTTCCTAATACCACTCTCATTTATTTATTTATTTTTCACTATATACTATATTTCACTGTTACTTTTTCAGGCTTTGTAAAGTAGGTGAATATTAAACACATTACCATATCACTTCTGTCCAGACAAAAAGGAGAGCAAGCATGAAAATAAAGTATCTGGAGGCCTGACAATCATTTTTAAGATAACAATAATTCTTAAGTTTTGCAACCGGTGTTTTATTAATTTTTTTAGGAATTAGGGAATAATCACTAACACAACACCAGACACAAAAGTCAACACAGACAACAGACAATTGAGCAGATAAACCTGCCACTCAGAAAAACAAACAAGCAAGCAAACAAACAAACAAACAAACAAACAAACAAACAAACAAACAAACAA
>CAIGQW010056782.1:187692-209913 GCA_903798125.1 Danio choprae | reverse complement strand
AGGGTATTTGTGTTGAGAAAATTTTAAGTTGGCAGCAAATCCTTTAAATGAGCAAATCCAAATGATATTATAAAATATTTTATATATTTTGGTTTTGTATTAAAGCTTTTACTTTGGATGCTATTGATTGCAAATAATCATTTGACAGCACAAAAAAACAACTAACAATTATAAGACAAAAAATGGGTAACACTTTACAAATGAAGTTACATTAGTTAATGCAAGCTAATATATTTACTTAAATGGATTATGAATGAACAATATGTGTATAGCATTTATTAATCATAACACCCCCCCCCAGAGTTCTCAAACTAAAAAAGGGTCTTCAGCATTTTCAAAAGTCTTCTTTTCAAAGGTCAAAAGCTCTGGAGTAGTGTGGATGCAATGTGTAACTGTCCCACAAGTTTCCACAAGCACTAATGTAAACCTATACTAAATGCTTTATGAATGAACAAATGAATTAATGAGAGATCATGCTGTGTGTGGGATGGTGTCTGTAGGTCACTGGAGAAATGACACTGAGCTCTGAGACGATATCAGGGACTTGAGCTCCAGAGATGAGAGATCAGCCACAGACATACAGAGATGAGCCAATGAAGCCCACTGAATAGACAGAATGAGCCGTTTAACAGCAGAAAGACTCCTAACGGCGGGAAACCGGATCATTCAGGTGATGTAACTGCTTGTGACTATTCAAAAGATTTTGCCGTAAATATGGCAGTGCATTACTATTATACTAATTTAAAAGGAAATTTGTCCTAAAACATGCATACTGATTATAAGAGCATGATGCAGTTAGCAACTCAGAATGTGCAAAACTGCATATTCACATTTCAAATGATCTATATAAAAACACTAATTGTGCATGACAGCACTTAACAATTCTTAAGATGTGCAACACCAATCAACAATCAAATGTGCAATACTGGTCTAAACAATCCATTTGTGCAATATATACAGTATTTTTTTTCTATAAGCTATGCAATTGTTGCCTTAATTAATTCGTAACATGGTCTTCAAACTATGCAGAAGATGCCTGAAATTTTGTTGACAGCCATGTTCAGGTCCTTGTGTTTTTGTTCAGTTATATTAACTATGGTACATCTAGTCTTGTATTCATTACATTGCAATTTTTGCACATATTATTTGTACACATTTTATTTTATTTTATTTTATTTATTTATTTTACTTAATTTGTGGGTAGCACAATCGCCTCACAGCAAGAAGGTCGCTGGTTCGAGCCCCGGCTGGGTCAGTTGGCGTTTCTGTGTGGAGTTTCCATGTTCTCCCCGTGTTGGCGTGGGTTTCCTCCGGGTGCTCCGGTTTCCCCCACAAGTCCAAAGACATGCGGTATAGGTGAATTGGGTAAGCTAAATTGTCCGTAGTGTATGAGTGTGAATGAGTGTGTATGGATGTTTCCCAGTGATGGGTTGCAGCTGGAAGGCCATCCGCTGCGGAAAACATATGCTGGATAAGTTGGCAGTTTATTCCGCTGTGGCGACCCCAGATTAATAAAGGGACTAAGCCGAAAAGAAAATGAATGAATGAATGAATGAACGAATGAATTTACTTAATTTAATAATAAAAAAAAAAAATTATTATTATTTTTTTTTTATTATTTAATTTTATTGCTGGATTACAATGAAAAAAACTAATTAAAGATAAAAAAAGAGTCCCAAAAGATTTGATTTTATGAATTAAGGTTTCATCATATTGGGGGGAAAAAAATTATTTGGTAACCAAACAGTTGGGGATGGTAAAGCACCCATTGACCATAGTATTTCTTTCCCTACTACAGTATAGAAGTAAACGGTTACCTTCAAATGTTTAGTTACAGTACTAATGTTCTACAAAAAAAACTTCTTTTGTGTTCATTAGAATTTGTGGATGTTTGATAGAGCTTGAGAGTGAGTAAATAATGACTGGATGACCTATGGTGAACTATCGCTTTAAATCCAAGTGTACAATCCTGTACAAGAAATGAAAAGACAAAGCGTTTGTTGTCATTGTCGCTGATGTTTTACCTGGCAATGGCTCGAGTACAGCAGCGGGACATGTTGATGAAGGAGCTGGAGCTGGCTCTGGTTTGCAGGATGGTCTCGATGCCTCTCAGCAGGTCGTTGGTTTTTAGAAGCAGCAGCATCTGTCGGGGAATCCTGTTCAACAGCTCACTGATCTGAGGGAGGTACAGCGCCGCGTTCGTTTGGTTCTCCGCATCCTAAGCGGCAAAAACACAAAAACCACGTGCTTAGGAGGACACACTGTGTTCAAGGTTTTTTGTCTTTTATTAGAAATGTTAACTTGTTTTGTTGTAGTAAAGTAAGCATTTCATTCAGAAAGATGGGGAAAAGAGTTTTAGAAGAGTTACTACAACCGAACAGACACCTCCTCCTTAACATTTCTGCTTGTTGTCAAAACTGACAGTTTAAATTGTACAGTTGAATTTTCACCATCAAAAGTCGACAGAGCAGAGATCAAGGTCCCATAACGCACTTCACAACCATAAATAAATAGAAAACACAAAATACAAAAACAGATTTATTTTTTACAGTGTACCTATCCATGATTTTACTTTACTTTAGAAAAGTGAGCAAACCCACTGTAACTCAGATCTGTTTAGTTGACTTAATTTTTACAATCATGCACAGTTCATTTACTGTACTCAATATTTTAAGGCAACAGGTTTACTCACTTTTTTTTAAAAAGTAAACTCAACTTAATCTTTTTACAGTGCACTTTTCACATCTACACACAGAATGCTGTATTTTAAAGCAATACGAAGGGAGGAGAAATGTAACAAAACACTGGGATGTAAACAAAACACTATTGGCTACTTTATTTTAAACAGGCGAGGGGCTGTTGACATGCCTCACCCTTTCCTCATGTTTCATTGGCAATTACATCAACAACAATGCTGCATATTCAAGAGGCATTCTAGAAATATTGGCTTTTGCGTTCCACAAAGCCAGTTATATGGGTTTGGAATGAACACTTAAAGACTGGATGAACCGGAAGCTGCAACCATTTTTTTATTTTTCGTATTGTGACAGTTCCTAGAGAAAAGGAATATTAAATAAGAAAGCAGTGGGTGGGCTTGTTTTTTTGTACTGCGAGCTGAATGGATGTAGTCATTCATTTTTTACCGCTTTTCCGGGGCCGGGTCGCGGGGGCAGCAGTCTTAGGAGAGAAACCCAGACTTTCCTCTCCCCAGACACTTCCTCCAGCTCTTCCGGGGGGATCCCAAGGCGTTCCCAGGCCAGCCGAGAGACATAGTCCCTCCAGCATGTCCTGGGTCTTCCCCGAGGCCTCCTCCCGGTGGGACATGCCTGGAACACCTCCCTAGGTAGGCGTCCAGGAGGCATCCGAAACAGATGCCCGAGCCACCTCAGCTGGGTTCTCTCGATGTGGAGGAGCAGCGGCTCTACTCAGAGCTCCTCCCGGGTGACAGAGCTCCTCACCCTATCTATAAGGGTGCGCCCTGCCACCCTCCGAAGGAAACTCATTTCGGCCGCTTGTATCCGAGGCCTTGTTCTTTCGGTCATGACCCAAAGCTCATGACCATAGGTGAATGGATGTAGTAAAGTAGACATTTCATTCAGAAAGATGGGGGAAAGGGTTTTAGAAGAGTTATCACAACCTAACAGACAGCACCTTCTCAACATTTCTGTTTGTTGTCAAACCTGACAGTTGGAGGGGCGTGGTTATGTTTGTTAGCCACGCCCAATACCTCAGACAGACGTAATCTGACAATTTAACTAAAAACAAACAAAAAAAAAGAAACTGCATTTTCAGATTTCAATTAAAGATTACAAGAGAAAACTTTTTTTTCCCTATTGACATGCACAGATGAATTGTTCACCACAAAACTAGCAATGTGAGCTAACAAAATCATATGGTTAGTTATGATTTCATTTGTACTTTAAGGAGCAGCAGATATTTCATATTTGAATAAGATACACATGGAAGTGAATTACATAAGAGATGATCTCCAGCCTAGCCTGACTAAGGGGCACACCCACCTAAATGAATTATTAAAAATATTCTGTATTAGGAGCATAGTGCAGGAAAGTGTGTGTGTATGTGAGAGAGAGAGAGAGAGAGAGAGAGAGAGAGAGAGAGAGAGAGAAAGAGAGAGAGAGAGAGAGAGAGAGAGAGAGAGAGAGAGAGAGAGAGAGAGAGAGAGAGAGAGAGAGAGAGAGAGGTGCAGGGAAATGGAGTAGCTTATTTCACAGACAACTGAGAAACTAAGTGCTTGAAACTGCGACTGTGAAGATTAGCTATTTTGGCTGTGTCACTTCAGCAACATCAGCCCCCTGAGTTGATACTCCCAGCAAATTTTTATTAGTAATCAGGCATGAAGACCTCCCTTCCTCCCCCTTGCTGACTGGAAAAATATGATTCCAGAAGATGTTGATAGTGGACACATTCAAGTGTCTGTAAGCAGATTTTTTTATTATTATTATTTTTACCTGCACAGGCTTTCAGTAAGCACTATATATGTTGCACTTTTCCTGACAGATTATGTCATATCATTTAATGTCCTTTTAGTTGATAAACTTTCCTCCCCATTTATTCATTTATAGTTTTATTTTTATATATCCAACAAGCTGGTTTAATGGAAGTACACGGTTAACAATTTCCTGTAGAATCTGCAGTAACTTACTGGCAGCAGTTGGACAGTAACTTACTGTAAATCAATTACAGCAAAAAATAATAATGATAATTATGAATTTACATTTACAGTACCATTTACCTTGCTGTATATGTATTTACAGTATTGCATAACTTTGCTGTAAAATATACAGGAAGTTTCACAATGCAACATAACTGTCCTACAGTAAAATACAGTTCATAATACAGTTAAATACTGTTTCATTTACAAAAATTGTTAACAGTGTAGTTTCTGAAATAAAACACAAATTAGCATCAAAAACCTCAAACCAAGTACCTAATAATTCGATAAAAACTTTAAAGTGGTCTCTTAATTTATTCTAGAGCTGTATACACAGTATAGGGAACACACTATACAGAAATGAGGAAAACTGAACAATAATGAATCTGTGGACTCTAGTTCTTTAGCTGAGCATTGACGAGAGGGCCTGTTTGCAACAACAGCTATTCATTCCACTGACCAGCAGACCAAGAGATTAAAATCACAATTCACAATTAACAATCACAAACCTCAATTAAGGCCATTAAATGTCAATTAGTTCCTAGAAAAGCTTAAGCCTTTAGTATCACGAAGTGACAATGGTGAAGAAGACAAAGTGCATTTCAGTAAGATTTGCCCACAATGCAAAGTGTAGACTATTTTATAAGGCCTACTAATACAATATCACACTGTCAACAGTCTCTTTTTTGGCCAGAATAAAACAAATGAAACAATTCATTAAATAAACTTTTTGGGGAAAACAATATTTAGTTTACCATGATGTAAATGTAAAATAACATTTTCAAATAACTTTAAAAACTTAATTTACATGTTTTTACAACAAAACAAAACAAAACAAAAAAGTCTAATAAAAATGTCAAAACTGTAAATATGAAATACAAAAAAAATACTTAAAATTATTGCTAAAACCTACAAGGGTTACGATGATGCTAAAATATTATGTATGTGATGTATGTTATGTAAATGTTCAAATTCATTTGTGAAATTAACTAGCAATACCACAATGCATTTTTTCAATCTTAACATTAAGTTCAACCGAATTAACTTAACAATTAATTCCATTCAACTGACTTAAAATATTGTGTTGAATCTTATTTAACTTAAAAAAAATAGGTTAAAACATGATTAACTTATTATAATAAGTAAAAGTAGCATAGCAATCCAGCAGTTAAAGATCCAAAGAAGAACTGATCACACTTTTAAAACCCAAAATATGTGACCTTAAGTCAAACTCAAAGCCCTTTGTTGTTCCAGAAAATATTCTTTTAAATCTCTGTCAACCAAAATGATAGGGTAACACTACATAAGCGCTGAAGTATTTCTGCTTTCGGCAGTGGTGTGAAGAGCAGGCGAGGTGGATGTGACAGCAGGTGCTTCAGACACCCTGTGTCCTTGTCCTGAAAGAACCCAACTTTATAGGATACAAACAGAAATTCAAAAAAGCCATAAGGACAAACAGGGTCAAGCACCAGAGTGCCAAAATCTTTTAAGGGTGCTTTCACACTTGATTTGAAGGCCTGGTCCGAACCCAAGTTCGATAGTCCCCCCTTGGCTGGTTTGTGTTCACATTGTCTTTTTTTTTTCTTCTGAACCCCGGTACGCTTGCTTCATCAAGCTGTTGTTTTGTGTACAGCTGTTGCTAGGTGACGGCCACGAAAGCAAAGTGCCAAAATGGAGATGTACGCATATCACGGTCATTCTGCTTTTACTGAAATTTTTGGTTTTGTTATCAAAACCAAAATACAGAGAGCAACTTGCATCTATCTGCCGCAAAAACATATTAAAATGTTCAGAACATCACGCAATGTCTGTAGAAGTCGTTTTTGGTGGAGACAAGCAGACATTATCACTGTTTGCACTGGGTCACTCCCGCTTGTCGCCAAGGTAGGTGATACATACACACAAACACATGAATGAACGTTATGAAAACAAAAATTTGTTGTACAGTTAGCGGTTCACTTCAGTTATTTGGTACGATTACATTCATATCAGAAGTGAACCGTACCAGAGTTTGCACAAACCGTATCCCAGACCACCTCTTTTAGGCGGACTTGGGTAGAGTTCACAGTTGTACACCTGAGTTCAGAAGACAACGTTCACACTAGCTAAACGTACCATACACTGACATCAAACGAACCCGGGTGCGGACCAAATGTGCTAGTGTGAAAGCACCCTAGAGGTCCCCTGAAGTGCCTTGAAATGTGCAGATTGGTTTGATGTGTGACATAACAGAAACTGAAACATGAAGACAGGGCGGGGCATACAGTAGCTCCTCCTCCGTTTCATTTATATCACAGCTCTGCCAGCCAGAGTTGTTGAGATAAAGCACTTCAGACTCATGACAGACTAGATAAAATAAATTCAACTTAAGTACGTGGACAATTTGTGTGAAGCGAAAAAGATCCTGTGAGTAATCTAACGCTGGGTTAACACCAGATGCAAAACACTGCATCATTCTAATTCTAGATTCTGCCACTCAGAAGAAGTTTGCCTCTATTCACACGTTTGCATTGACTCTATATAAGTATGTGCATGAGTGGATTACATACAATCACATTTGGTGTCAAGGCAAGTGAATAAAATATATAATATATTAAGGTGAGTAAATGTTTTGTATCTGGTGTGAACCCAGCATAACAGTGTGTAACAGACTTCATTTATGAATGTCATAGTTTTCTAGCATACTGATTGTATGTGTGTGCAATGTTTTTTCCTCATAGTTTGTCATAGAAGTGAGTGTACAGTACTTGCACACAATGCATTTCAGCATCCCGGCTATTGGAATTCCTCCCTATAGAGTTAGGATTACCGTATGAGGTGATGTCATAACTGCTGATTCCTACTGATGGAAGAGAGAAACTCCACGTTTTGAATAGCTTCTAAATTCTGTCACTGTTTTGGAGTACACTAGCTTATAGATAACCTTATATTGAACATATTGAAATAAACATTAAAAAAACCTTACATTTTGGTTTCAGTGGGACTTTAATGATCTTTAATATAGGATCATTCATTTTCTTTTCGGCTTAGTCCCTTTATTAATCTGGGGTGGCCACAGCGGAATGAACCGCCAACTTATCCAGCATAAGTTTTACGCAGCAAATACCCTTCCAGCCGCAACCCATCACAGGGAAATTAATATAGGATTATAATAACAAAATATTATAATAATATATTGTATTAAGGTCTGATTGTTCATGCACTCAGCTCCGGATGGTGTAACATAGGCTCTGCTCCCATGGCTGGCATCAACCTGGTTGTGTCTGGCTCTGTTTTACCCCAGGGCTAATCTATCCTGAGAGGGCCAGGAGCCAAGAGACATGTCTGGGGCCTGCAGAGACCCATGAAGACCCCCAGCAGCCCAGGGCTCACAACAAGCTGCTGCAACAGCCAGGACAGGTGTAGAGAGTCTCAATGCCAAACACATGTCTCCCAAATAATGGCGGCAGTGACCATACAATATGCACCAGCATGATGAGAAAAATGGCCCAGAATGATAGGAGGAGCAAGATATATTAAAACATGCATAACACATAAAACCCACCCAGATCAGAAAGAGAAAGACACAAATGAAAGCATTTTGAATCATGAGCGTGTTGACATGTGCTTGAATGTTTTTATTAGTGCAAATAAAAGATCACAAAGAATTGAACAATTTCATTTTCTTCTGGTTCTTATTTATGTACGTGCAGTATGCATGCATGTATGAATGAATAAATGAATGCATTTATTCAGATATATTTTTGCATTGCATTACCAAATTAGATAATATCAATAATATATACACTTAATTTTGAAATAGATTTTTCAGATTCACTAAAAATAATCGATTTGTAAGAGTCACTTTTTTGAACTACACAATTCACACAGGATTTGATTCACTATAAATATCCAGTTCATGAGAGTCATTCCACTACACTAAACATGTGGTATTGGTTCTCTAAAATGTACTGATTTATAAATATTAAAATAAAGTACCATTGTGAAAACCCTTAATTCTTGATTCTAGTATGAAATATTTGTGCTGCCATGATAGTAACAATGATGCTTTCTATGCATATTTTAGCCAATCATAATGCAGAAAGGTATATTTCACACAGAGAAACTGGATGCAAATATAAATTCGTACCGTTTTGGCACAAGAAATCAATGCAACAAGTACTTTCAGAGACAAATTGAGTATTAAAAAAGGTTCTTTTAGAAAACAACAAGATTAAATCTTTGGATTAAGGATGTCTGATGTTAAGGGTTTTTTTTTTTTCTAGCAAATCAAAATGAGTGAAGCTACCGTTTAGATACACATCCACTGGTCAGAGCATCTGATGGCTTTTCATCACCCGTCGGCAATCATCTAAAGTAAGCAGCAAAGCAGGTCAGAGTGTCAAAATCCCCTAACATATGATCATTTCCCAAAAGAGAATAGCGAGAAGTCTTGTCTGTTCCTTTGATGGATATAAAGTCTGGCATTGAGTGCACTCCAGCAGCAATAGTATTTTAATAACTGATTGCTGTGCCATAACTTGAGCTCGAAAAACATGTGCAAGCTCCATTTTCCTGTCCATTTATCTGCTAATCCTTAAATCTCAATCTCTAAAATTTCAGAGGAGGAGGAGGGGGGGATTAGGTGCTAAATTAAGTGGATTTAAGTTTGCTATCGCTTGGGTGGGATTTACAGGCGCCGGCAGCAGCGGCGAGCAGAAGTGAGGGGTTCGGATTAAAATAGGACACTGAACACTTGGTCTATGACCTAAAGCTACTGCTCCAACATCCAACCCACATGCCCTCACGACTCTCTGCATATACATCCCAGTGCTTACGGCAACTTTAAGACACATGCGCTTCATTCCGTGTGCACGTGTTCTCTTCGAGGAAAAACCAACATGACTGGCTCACTGCCTTATTGTGTTTCATTGCTAATAGTCTAATTCTGACTATGGGCCTGTTCCAGCATGCCCATCTCCGACTATGCCCAGATTAAAGAGATTCCCACTCCTTATTTTTGGATGCTAGGTGCCAGAGCTTTTATACACAAATTTTTTTTCATTGCATTTTATATTAACATACATTAGTATACATTGGATTTAATCGTACTACTAGTAGATATGTGTGTTTATTTCTGTTTAACAAACATTGAGCTGATCAAATATTTAAAAACAGAGCAAATGCTGATAGATTATAAACTAGTAAATTTACACGGGTTCTCAAAGTCTTGAAAATACAGTTTCAAAGGTTAGTTCACCCCAAAATTTAAATTCTGTTATTAATTACTCACCCTTGTGTCATTTCTAACCCCTGGGACCCTTTTTTTTTTGTCTTTAAAGGACAAATTAAGATATTTTAGATAAAATCCGAGAGCTCTCTCAGCCTACCTTATACAGCAATGGTCCCGAGATGTTGAAAGTCCAAAAAACAACCAAAAACATTGTCAAATTATTCTGTGTCTTCAGTGTTTTAACTGCTATAATACGAAGCTACAAAAGCACTTTTGTAAAGATGGCTTTGTTTGTCTATGTCTTCATCCTCAAATCAGGGTGTGCATTTACTGAAGGCAATGTGATGCTTGCAGGTTGACTCTAATCATACTGCTCCTGTAGTAAATACGCACCCTGACCTGATGCGAAAGAGAAGACATTGGACATGAAAGTAATTTTTAGACTTTTTTTTGTTTTTTTACAAAAAATATCTAAATTTGTATAAATCTGAAGATGAATGAAGGTCTCAGAAGATTGTACTGACATGAGGGTGACATGAGTAATTAATAGCAGAATTTAAATTTTGGGGTGAACTAACTTTTTCAAAATTTCAGTAAACCTGTTTTAAAATTAACTATATGTAAAAACACTCTAAAATATTTCCAGGTTTTTCATGCTAATTCTGTTATGTGTGAGCAGAAAATGGTTCATTATTTTGCAACTTAAAAAAAAAAAAAAAATGATGGTCCCAAATAAAGGTTTGTAGTAGAGGATATATGTCAGTACATCCTAAGATTTTCAACTGTATTAATCTGATTTACCAGAGTAATGGCGTGTCATGTAGCACATTATCATTCACTGTTATATTCTATATCTGACGTGCCTGATGATGCATTCTGCAGCTGGGTCTCGTCTCTCTACTTTCGCGTCCTGCTTTTGAAGTTAGTCGGCACTTCAAAGTTCAACTTCAAGGCATCTTTCCACTTTAAAGACGAGGGGTAATCACGAGGTAAGTCACCCCGCTGCTCAGTTCATGCGCCATTGTCCCCTGATGACTCTTAGGTGGACACGGTACGCTGAATAAAAGGGTCAATCGCTCGGTGTGGACGTGATTTGGACCAAATCAGACAGCCCGACTGTGTCGTGCTACCAGCTCAGACAGCTGGAGAGAGAGAGACAGTCGTGATTAGCCATGCCTCTCTCTATCTCTGGCTGCTCGATACAGCAGAAGTTGAGAATATGGTCATGTCCTAGAGGCCCTCCCTCTGGGGATCTCGCCGCGCAGACAGAGAAAGCCCACGTCTGCACATAACTAACCGGCCAGCAGAGTCGCTACCCATCAAATCACTCAGCATGCAGAAGCATTGAGATTGATAGGCTGTCCTGCAGTTGAATACTTAATGAAGAAAAATTCACAGCTCGCCCTAGGAGGAAATAACGAAGAGGACGTTAAAATAACAATGCGACCGTCCTCGTGCATATTTAAGAGTGCTTCAAATTTCACTCGCATTCCATTTCATCCCCGTGAGGAGTCAAAATCACTACATAAAAGGATTAACCGCTTAGTGCTCTCAGCTCTGCAGCTTTCTGTATCAAGGCACTGAGGAAATGGGTCAATCTGATCAAGCCCGCGGAGGTCCGTTGGGAGATTTGTGGGAGAAACGTGGGGAAGCCGCCTTCAGATTTGAGTGAAGACCTATATGTGGCAGAAATAAGCACACAAACTAAGTAAAGCAAGTATTCCTGAAGCCGTTTTTCTTTGGAACAATCAAATAACAAGTAGAAAAGTATTAATAGTACCAGAACTGCAGAAAAACCTTGAAACAGATGAGCTACAGCAGCAGAAGATCACACCGGGTGACAAAAAAAGAACAGGAAACAGAGGCTATAATTTAGATTGGAAAATTGCAAAAAGGTTGCTTTGTCGGATAAATATTGACTCTTTTGCAACATTCAGATGGTAGTTGGTCAGAAAACAACACAAAGGCATGTATCCATGCTAACGTCATTCAAGCTGCTGGTGGTGTAATAGTGTGCAGGATATTTCTTGAGACACGTTGTACCCCTCAGTGTCAATGAGAAAAATGTAAATGCCACATTCTACCTGAGTATTGTTTCTGACAAAGTACATCTCTTTATGACCACAGTGAACTCATCTTGTGATGGCTACTTCCAGCAGCATAATAAATAATATCGCAAAACTTAAATAATCTAAAACTGGTTTATTGAACATGAAAATTAGTTCACTATGGTCAAGTGACATCCACAGTCACCGGATCTCAATCCAGCTCATTCCTGACAGATTCTATATTTGACCACTAATTAGTACAACTTAAAAACACTGCATGATGCAGAAACATCAGCTTACTAATTATGTCTGAAATAATAATATCTGAAACTTCATAGGATGAAGAGAAAAAAAATACTTGAAAGTTTGAAGAGAGATGAGGTGGAGGTACTTTTCTATTTCTAAACAATGGCCTAGAGGAACAATAAACACCAAGCTGACTTTGCAAATGTGACACTGGTTTCTTGTGGCCAAATGCTGATAAGTGCAAACAGACACTTTTCATTTTTCTGAACAGTTTAAAAACAAAGGCTAGCTTGCGGCTAAACCAACAAACCTTGAAGTGAATATGTTCCACATTAAGACAATACACCAACTCATAAAATGAGTTGATGCCAAAATGAGCAGGAAGGTTAGGACTGTAACAAGTCACATGGTTGATAAACTTGATTTAAACAACACTGATTCATCCGGTAAAGTCAAGTCTTCATGAGTGAGTCAGAATCATTCATCCAGTGAAGCAGGCAATGCTTTTAAAGGGTGAATCATTAAATCATTAATTCAACAGATTTGTTTGAAAACATTGCTTTGTCCAGTAAAGTCAAGTCTTAATGAGTGAGTCAGATTCAGTTATCAACAATTTAATTTAAAACACTGGTTCATCCAGAGATGAAGCAGGCGAAGCTGTTGTGAGTGAATCACAGAATCATTCATTCAGCAGGTTTGTTAAAAAACATTTGTTTATCCAGTAAAGTCAAATCTTCATGAGTGAGTCAGAATAAGTTATTCAAACGTTTCAATTAAAGCACATACTCATCAAAATCTTTTATGAGTGAATTGTTGAATAATTCATTCAACAGACACTGATACATACAGTAAATTAGAGTCTTTATGGGTGAATCAGAAACACTCATTCAAGAGATTCAATTAAAACACTGATTCATCCAGTTAGGAACCACGTGAAGCTGTCATGAGTGAATCATTGAATCATTAATACAGTTTTATTTGAAACCCCTAATTCATCCAGTCAAAGTTTTTATAAGCAAGTCAGAATTCAATAGCTTCAATTAAAACCCTGATTAGTCCAGTAATGAAGAAAGCTAAGCATTTAATAGTGAGGCAATGAAACAAGTGAGGTCTTTATGAGTCATTCAATAAGTCTTTCAAGAGTTTCAATTAAAACAATGATTAATGAAGTCATGTAAGTCGTGACTCACTGAATCATTTATTCAAGAGATTTGTGTAAAAATTCTGATTCATCCAGTTATTAACAAGTTTTAGCAAGTAATTTAATATAAAACACCAATTCTTTCAGACATGAAGTCTTTATGAGTGAACCACAGAATCATTCTTTCAAGAGATGGTTTAAAAAAGTGAATGCACATAGTTGAAGTTAAAATGATTAGCCCTCCTGTGATTTTTTTTCTTTTTCAAATATTTCCCAAATGATGTTTAACAGAGCAAGAAAATTTTCCACAGTATTTCCTATAATATTTTTTTCTTCTGTAGAAAGTCTTATTTGTTTAATTTCAGCTAGAATAAAAGCAGTTTTTAATTTTTTTTAACCATTTTAAGATCAATATTAATAGTTCCCTTAAGCAATTTTTTTTCAGTTGTCAACAGAACAGACCATTATTATACAATGATTTGCCTAATAACCCTAACTTGCGTAATTAACATAGTTAAGCCTTTAAATTGGACTTTAAGTTGAATACTAGTATCTTAAATAATATCTGTCACCATGGCAAAGATAAAAGAAATATATTATTAGAAATTAGTTATTAAAACTATTATGTTTAGAAATGTGTTGAACAAAAAATCTCTCCATTAAACAGAAATTGGGAGAAAAAATATATAGGGGGGTTAATAATTCAGGAGGGCTAATAATTCTGACTTCAACTGTATATCATATATACAAAAGAATTGTGATTGTTATATTGCAAAAATAAATTTAAATCCCGATTCTCAATACATCCAGACTCACGCAGCTCTAACCAGTTACTATTACATTCTTTACACATCAGAAATTGATTTAACTTCTTAACACAAGCTCACTGGATGGAGGACTATTTAGAGCTCAGTGTTCTGACAGTAAGCCACACCAGGACAACCCAACTTTCCACAGCTGTCCGCCAAATAAAAAGGCCAGAGCCACTGAGAGGAGAGCTTAAGTTCTTTCTTTTAGCTGAGTGTATGTCCCTGTCACAAAGCATGAGGCTCAACACTGGCTACTGAAGGCTACTTCATAAATAGAGGCCTAGAATGAAATAAGCACACCCAAGTTCTCAGTCTTTTTTTTCCCTTCACACTATCTCCTATGACCAGCTAGGTGAGACTGATAGGTGTGAAGCCATGCAGGGATACAGACTACCAAAAACTGACCCGTCTGTTTACTCTCTGCTATTCTCAGATAGCCCGGCAAAAACAGATGACTATAGCAGGTCATATAAATGTATATATATATTTATGGCAGACAGGCTCAACAGTCTCTAGCCAACTATGTGTTGCTCCAGGGCAGACATTATGAGACATGGGTCTGATCATGGAGGACAGCTATGAAGAGCCCAAAAAATGCTCTCCCCTGGGACAAACACAAAAGCAATTACACAGGAGGGAGGCTATTCATCCTGTCTGCCACCACAATTCATTATTCACATATGGGCCTTTGAGGGCTCTGCACTAACAGAGTAGACTTAGTAGGAGGTAAAAAGAGGACGCTCTTGCCAATGGGAGTTTAACTATATTTAAAAAAAATAACAATAAAAAAAGTTAAATACATATATTTATATGGGTTTTTGATTTATTTTGTATTTTATATTGATATTTGTATATTTTTATTGAACACCTCATGTTTTTTCCTGGGAATAATATTTATAAAGGGGCTGCTGACATGGAATTGTACCAGGTTTTGATAAACCCCCCCAAAAATACAAACATACAAATAAAACAAAATTTTAAAAAATCTGCAAAATAAGTTATGTGTAATAACAATGAAATGACACAAGGAGAAAGTGCTGAACTACTGAAACATATTTTATACTTTATATAAAAGGGTTTTTTTTAGTGATGGCAGCTTAAAAACGCTTCTCATATGGAGAATGAAGTCACATGAATTGCTCAGGTGTGAGTATAAAAATATTGATGATTCTGTGGGTCTCATTTATCAAATCTGATTTTTAATTTGTACTTCCTATTGTATTTAAATCAGGTGATTGTCTTGGCCACTCTACAGCTTGATTTTCTTTCTCTGAAAGCATTTGAGAGTTGCCTTGTCTGTTTTTTGGATCATTGCCTTGCTGAAATGTCCACCCTGGTTTAATTTTTATCATCCTGCTAATGTAGATGCTGGACTGAAGCAGGTGATATTAATTTACAATGACGAAGGGCAGAGGTGTTGCTGATACTGAGAGATTCCAGCTGCTGTCTGGGCTTTCACTGCCTTTCTACACCTTCCTTTCTTCATGTGTTTAATTCTTTTTCCCTGCATCATTTCATTTTATTACACATAACTTAATTTGTAAACTAATTAGATTTGTTTCCTTTGCATAAATGGATTTCATTGGTTGTTACCAACATCATTTCAAGTCAAGACCACCTTTAGAAATATGTTTTCTGAGAATAATAGTGACGTGTTTAATACTTATTTTCACCGCTGTATATAGTGCTCAACATAAATGAGTACACCCCATTTTGAAAAACAAATATTTTTATCCATTTCTCAGTAAATATAGGTACTATATTTTGGTGCGTTTGAACTAAACAGATTTATTAAACAGATATATTTATTAAAATTATATTTCAGTCACCAAACATCTTTAGAAATAGAAAAATAATGCATTTAAATTCATGCGAAATATTGGGGGGAAAAATTACAAAATAAACACTTTCAACAAAATGTTATACATTTTTTGTTTCTCTTGAATTTTTCTCTTTGTAAAACATTTTATTTCAGATTTTTCCCCTAACATATTAATTTGGGAGTACTAATTTTGGACCTTTATCATAAGCTCCAGATAGCTCCCGAATTGGCTTCAGAAGTGACTAATATATAACTTATCTATCAATCTTATTGGTTTTCACCTATATTTTTTGTTTTCAATAATATATATATTTATATTTAACCGGTATATGTTTCTCATGAATCATTTTTAAAACAAATAAATATATTAATAAATATATATAATTTATCTAAACACTTCATTTATCACATGAAACTGCTGTAAATCAATATAAATTGTGACAAAAATAATAAAACATACTAACATTTATTAAATAACATAACAATTGCTAACATTTCTACAATTTCTAACAAATATTTTAACATGAATTCTAAAAAAAATTTTTTTTTAAATCTAGCTTTATACATACAATGCTCTGATCTTACAAATTTCTGAACTGAGTGCCCTGAGCTTCAGTCGAACTGAGAAAACTAGCCTTTCAAGAAAATTCTGCTTTTCTCTAAAACTCTTTTTCTCTAACTCTTCAAGCAAAGTCAGAAAAACAATCCATTTGAAGATGGTGAAAGAATCTCAGAAAAGACAAAGTAGTAGGTGCATTCTATAAGAACAATGCAGAGCTCTGAGAACTTGCATTTAAGCAGTCATATCATTTCAGAGACGTGTAAAGGGCAAAGCTATTATGTTCAATTCCATGTTCTCAGCACCATCTAAGAGGGTCAGCTTTGTCAGACACATTTTCCATCACGTATTGTAAAACTCATCCTTCATATTCTGCAAAACGACTGCTGCACATAAAAAGTCAATAACAATTATTTAATGGATATTACAAATAGATAATGATGCTAATTGTTTTTTTATTATTACTATAAGTATACATTATTATTAAGAGCATTGCTATAACTACCTGACTGAACACATATTGTCACTGTGCAACACCAATAGCAACATAATTAATATACTGAATTCTTCCATAATTTGTATATTTAAAAAACAACAACAAAAAAACATCTCCATTTGCTTCCAATGTTTGTTTCATTAAAAATGAAGCATGTCCAGGTATTGCCGCTGCCATCTTCATCTGATGATGTAATTTGGAGTCAGTGTCTGCCCCGCCCAAACTCCAGAAGAACCAATCACAACACAATACCCTATTTTTATAGCATCAAATAACTAAACAGAAATCTATTTAAAAAATAGACACAAACCAACAACAGTGTGATAAAAAGTACTTAAAATGATGAAAATCTTTACAACATTTTTTTTTAATGTAATTTGCTTGGCTTACATCTCATTACTTTACATGGAAGGAGTAGGTTTCATATAGTTTTTAATATAGTATATATAGTTTATAGTAGTTTTTTTTTTCTTTTTCTACACTGCAGCCAACAACCAGGGGGCGACTGAAATATTTTGGCTTCATAAAAAGATTGTCATTTATTTAATAAAGCATGAGTAAATATTTTGGTTTCACTTGTAAGGCACAGTTAAGAAAAAAGGTGAAGATAAATGATGAAAATGATAAAAACAATTGTTATTTATGTAATAAAGTACTGTACGAGTAACTTTATTTTTTTAATCTAATTTTAAGACTACAGCCCTCCTCTGTCAAAGAGCAACATTTTATTCGGGAGCCACATTGATATGTATGTTTGTGTGTAATACCTACACTTTCATTCATTCATTTTCATTCGGCTTAGTACCTTTATTAATCAGGGGTCGCCACAGCGAAATAAACCACCAACTTAACCAGCATATATTTTATGCAGCAGAGGCCCTTCCACTCATACACTCTCGCATTGACACACATACACTATGGCCAATTTAGCTTATTCAATTCACCTATAGCGCATGTCTTTGGACTGGGGGAAACCGGAGCACCCACAGCAAACCCACGCCAACACGGGGAGAACATGCAAACTCCACTCAGTAATGCTAACTGGCCCAGCTGGGACTCGATTTAGCGGCCTTCTTGCTGTGAGGAAACAGTGCTTCACATCTATGTCACATGTTTTGTGTTCACATAATTTCAAAATAAAATAAAAATTTGATGAAAAAAAGTGCACAAGATCAGGCATGTTATCAGTTCTATTGTATAACAAAAGCATGAAATTTAATGATTTCCGTACATGACTGCAGATACTCATCCATTGGTTTTAATACTTTTAAAACTATTAGATTTACAAAGTCAGGCGTGGTGCCAAGCAGACATGCCAAACAGTGTGATGCCATGCAGACGTGACGCACTCTCATTTTATGCACTGGATGCCCTCTGGGTCTTAGTTTTCACTTAGCATTCTTTGGTTCAAAGCTCAGTAGTTACTTTTCCATTTTAGCATAAACTCAATTTCAGATAACGGACCCAAAGCCAACAAAAACTTTGATTAGGACTGAGGAGAAACCTCTGGAGATGGAGGTGTTTGCAAAAAAAGGCGTCTCTTCATCTGCTGGAGGAGATCCATCCAAAAAAAGATTCTGTTTTTAACTCCCTAAGTAAAACCATGGGTCACATTTATGAGCTAGGCATCACGTTTACATACTGTATAGACAAGTGTCATAACATAAAGAGATATAAAAAGTCCCGATGTGGACGTTTGTAGATGGAATTGATTTTTAAAGACCCTAAAGGGATAGTTCACCATAAAAAATGAAAATTACCTCACCATCTACTCTCCTTCGTGTGGTTTTAACATTTTATGAGCTTCTTTTTTTCTGTTGAATACAAAAGAAGATATTCTGAAATGCTGGTTAACGGTTGGAAAAAAAATACTATGGAATTCCATGGGTCCCAGCAGCAACCAGCATTCTTCAAAATAACTTCTTTTGTGTTCAACAGAAGAAAGAAACTCAAATAAGTTACTTAACGTTAAAGTAAAGATAAATAACAAGCAGCATTGGCTAAGTAACTTCAACCTATACATAACTAACATACAAGAGCAGTAATCTAACTATACTAACTATTAACTATGCAAATACTGTATATACAGTACTTAAATTATACACATAACCTAAGACAGACTATAGAAGTACTTTTACATAAGACAGAAGAACATTATTGTGCATGTTACTGTGCAAAAGAGGTATTTTTTCCTCCAAAAGAGGAAGCTTTACTAGCTAAGAAAAAGGATAAATAATAATAATTAATAATCTTACACAATCTGATTTTGCATAGTACTGTATTATTAAAACAAGAGCAATATAATTTTTGGGCTAGAAATAAGTTTGTAACTCTTGACTAGATATGGAGTTTTTGCAGTGTAAACCAAACACTGTGAACAAGTGAAGCATGAGTAAATGATGAGATTTCCTTTTTGGGTGAACAATCCCTTTAAAGTTTCCTATGTATTATAACTGTGATCTATACACATCAATGTTGTTGTTTTTTTTTGCTCTATATAACAGTTTTTTTCAACCCATATCTACTGTATGATCTACAGAAAGACTATGTCCCTATCTCTCATTTTCTTTCTCTTTGCCCCATCCTCCTCGTCTTCCTCCAAAAGTGATTGCAGCACTCAATTCATCCACAAAGCGAGCATTTCTCAAGCACAATGAATGCAAATTGCATTCATTTCAATTTCGCCACTAATGTTCTTGATGTTTGTTCCTGTTTCACGGCAAAACAAACAAAATGGAATACAGTTCCGTTCGGTGGATTGCAAGATTAGGATTTACAGCATATTTTGCGGCCAAGTCGTTCCGTCATCCCTGAGAGAAACTCCAGTTCATTTGGCTGCCGTCCTAAAGATGATTATGTTCTGTCTAATCAGGCATGTAATTAGACCGCAAAAAGTAAAGAAATATAATAGGAATGAGATTTTAAAAATCATGTCAGTGTCATATATGAACATGATTCCAGTATTTTTAGGTAATTGCATGTGTAGTTCTAGCATGATGTATCCAGCCTGTGGCATGTTTCAAACTGAAGAAATATTTTTATGATATCTTATTTTTAGTTGGCACATACAAGTAAATGTTAACAGATCAACCTGAGTTGAAATCAGAAATCAGACTTATTTTGATAAGTATGATATAAATGCATATAAAGGTTAATAAGTTTAACAAAAACAATAATCATAAATTATAAACTGCTTGTTAGTACACAGTTTATTCTTATACAATTAATTTGTGTATATGGTTTGTAAACAAATGTACATCTTTTAAACGGTTTACATTTTAGATGTCCAGAATAATGTTTGTAAAAGGGTCTTCATAACATGGGTATTAAAGTTAAGTAAAACCTTACAACAACAAAATCTAAAACAAATAAAATATCGAAGAATAAACCTATTTTACTTCTTCTGGTGGCCAAGGATATATTTTTCATTTATGATGTAAATAAATAAATAAGCTACTCAACTTACTACAACTTTACAATTAAAATAAAATTACTTATTTACTACCAGGGCCATTTATATCGAAGTTGATATTTAGCCGCACCATATTGATGTTTAGTAACATCTAGTTTTTAGGAGGTGGGTTATTAACCCAATCCTCAACCCCCAACCTGGAGGACCAGGATATACACACATACACTATGGACAATTTAGCTTACCCAAATTCACCTACAGCATCTTTGGACTGTGGGGGAAACCAGAACACACAGAGGAAATCCACACGAACACAGGGAGAACACGCAAACTCTACACAAAAATGCCAACTGACCCAGCCAGGGCTCGAACCAGCGACCTTCTTGCTGTGAGGCGACATCGCTACCCACCACATCGCCACAGTGTCGCCACAATTAAAATAAAATAAAAAAATATAAATCTAATTTAATTAAAAATTATTTACAATACTTATTATTGACAATTCTCGATTTCTACTGCAACATTCAGATAGTAGCATCAGAATAGAACTTAAACAGCATGACTTTGTGGTGCGGTAAAATCTAATAAATGTACTCATAATTTTTAAATTGCACATTTACATAAGATGATAGTAGAAAGAGTTGAATATTAATATTTACTTGTAATATTAATATTTACTTGTAATAAATGCTTTCGAATAATTGCAAATAAACCTAGTAAATTGAAATTGAATCGAAATGTTATGACTTGGTCGACATAGCTGAGAAGAAATCACATTTAACAACTCATCGTTTGTCCCACACATCACATCGTGTGAAAATATCCCAAACATATAATAATTGTAGTATTAAGAAAATGTGCATGTGTCATTTTGCCTTTTATGTGAGCCCTTTTTTAATGATGTAGATTTTACACCTATTTGACAACTATTTGTTTAAAGGTTGACAAGAAAGGAGTAAACATGAATGTACTGTAAATGGAATGAAGCAACATTTGTTATTTTTTAATAAATATATAGTTTAATTGAATTTTATTTCTGTGATTTGTCAAAGATTGTCAAAATAATTATAGTCTATTTCAAAAAATACATAATTATAGGAAGTAGCATACAGTACATTGATAAAATAAAAATTACAGAAAGAAAAAAAATCTACTAACTAGCAAAAAGCAATGTTACCTTTAAAAAAAAAAATAATAATTTAACTTTACTTGAATAATTTAAATAAATCTGAATTCAAAATGAAAGATAATTTTGAATTCAGTTCAATCAATTAACTTTTACCTAATTTATTTATGAGAATTAGGTTAAACATTAAGTAAATTTACATGATACTGTACTTTATTTAAGATTAGTAAAATTTACTTGAATTTTACTCGTGCAAATTGTTATGATGATTTTATCTAGTAGTAAACCTAAGAGACTCTTTTTGAATTCATCCTCCCCTGTATCAATGGTTCAGTCTGCTGCTGCAAGAGATCTGCAGATAGTGAAATAAAGACAGTGAATGGAAAACAGTCCACTATACCCTGGAATAAAGCCGTGTGTGGTTGTAGTTTGGGCTAATAGGCTGTGGTTTTGTGTGGGCAGCAGGTAATTGTTGAGGCAGACCTATGAGAGGCCGATGGAGAGAAGGCTTTTATCTGTGGAGATCTGGCAGACGAGCTTCTCTAATGAGGAGGCAGACCCATATTGACCAGCACTCCACTTCATTCGCAACACTAATGGTGTGTGTTTATCAAAATGTTTGAGTGCTTTTGCCTTTACTGCACTTCAAATCCAGAAACCTGTAGCTGCAGTTGAGTT
>CAIGQW010056782.1:174236-187292 GCA_903798125.1 Danio choprae | reverse complement strand
TGAATACTTTCCTGGATGCACTGTATTACTTTTTTTCAGAAACACTGCCTGCACAGTTACAGTATAACAAAATAAGTGCAGACGCAACAATACATTATTGATCCTCTTACCAAGAAAATACAATTTTCTGTTCAACTCATGCTATCAAAAATATGGAAAATGCCAACAGCAAGAGGAAAAAAATAACAGTGCAATGCAAATATATGGAGTAATAAATTATATATGTTCAGATGCATAGCACTTGTAATAATCCAAAAGACTGTCATTTATTTGCGTGCCTAGCCTTTGTAGACATTTGTGGACTGCAGAAAATGTAAAAAGTAATTCAGTCCCATTAGAGCTCCCTTATTCTCACAAGAACAACTGCTGTAAGAAAGCTGAGAAGTCTTCCTATAGCTTCACCTCTACAGTATCTCTAATAAGTCTAAACTTAACCAGCATACTGACTTACTGTCCAGCTCTGCAGTCCAAGTAGAAGACTCAAGGTCAATTTAAGCATAAAACTACCTTTTCTCGGTCTGGAAAGCACAAATTGTCCATACTGTACATTTTCTAGCATGTGAGAGTAAGAAAACAACAACAAAGAAACTCTAAAAATATAATGATCTAGGAAATAATTAAGTAATTGATTGATGTGCATTGATATGTTTTTTATTTTATTTAATTAATTAATTTATTTATTTGTTATTTATTTATTTATTTAGATAGATAGATCTTGTTTGAAAAAGTTTGAGAAGGCAAAATAAAGAAAATCAATCATTTATTTTAATAATGTAGGTTCACAAACAGCTCAAAATGCAGCCTTACAAATATTTCTATATTAAAGCTAAATTATTTTAACATTTAAATGTAAATGTTAATCTAAAGACATTAGTAATATTAATTGACAATCAGAAAGTACTTGAATATACAATATAAAATAAAAATAAATATAATTTCTATAATATAAACAAAATATTAGCAACAAAAAACTATTTTCTCTCAAAAATGATTTTAGAGTAAAAGACTAATTTAGAGCAAAAACTCTGGTCAGAGTTTTAAGGCTAATATTAAGAGTTTGATGTGGCAAACTTATTTGTCTAGTAAATGTTAAAAAAAGTGCACAAAAGAAAGGTTATTCATGATTCAATGATTGAAATAATATTCATGGTTGAAATATAAATTTATAACCAAGTTCCAAATTAATAGCGATATATTTATATATAACTGAAAATGTATATTCCTTGGTTTTTAATTATATAATTTCATTCAAAACTAGCAGACAGCGTGTAAGAGACATTAAACCTTTTGCTTCCTGAGCACTGGCAGATCCCAAAGTGATGCAAATGCTAAAAGTCAGGGTCCCAACGACTGTGCCTTTGTCTTTGGGTGATACTTTCTAGTCGGTCAGGGCAGGTGAAACCTCAGGATCAATTCAAGACCCTGAAACAAGATTTTCAACTAAAACTTGTCATGCCCATTTTCTATACACTGCCCCTCCTAAAACATATAACAGACAGGATGACTCTGTCCCAAATTAGACTTACAGACTCATTGTTAGACTTGCAGACTCATTTAGACCTGTAAGACTTCCTGAAGATGCTGTTTAACTGCAGAACAACCAACATGTCTCAATAAAGAATTCTGCATGTAACAAGTCTCCTGGCCTGAGTTCTCATTTTTCCAACATTGGTTAAAGATTTTTAGGTTAAAGCACAACAGTAACGGTTTAAAACTCAAAATAAAGTAAAAAGCACGTGTAAAATTTGTGGGGGAATAAAAAAGTGTGTGGGCTAGTGACACCATTAAGCCTTGGAGTCAAGCATGATTCATCCTGTACAATGGATAATCAAAGATTTCTTTAATTAGCACATTTTACAGTACTTCAATCTAAACAGTGAAAATGACAAAGGAAGTAAATTAGCAAACACCTCTTTTCGAATTTAAGCTCAAAAAAACAATAATAACTTTGTGTACTGAAAAACATCACTAATCTTTTAGTTTTAACTATGCCACATATTAAATAGAAGTTTAATTATTTATTTTTTGGGGAAAATGCACCAAATACTCAAGATATCCCCTGATGGTTTGCGGATGAGCTGCAGTCAGTAGATGGACTAATGGAGTGCAGGGTCATGTGAGGTAGGTGTGAGGTGTGTGTTTGCATCTGACCTGTAAGCTTGGCCGTGCAAACAGATATACAGTGGATAGCTATAGGCAGGATACAGACACTAAACATAGCAATGATAACAGTCGAAAAATACATCATGAACAGGGGAAGTGGATACTAAGTCTGAACCACATGACATATAACTGCAAAAAGCACGGGACTAACATGGTTGGGTTATGATTCTTATCAGGAAACGCTGATGCAATTAGCTGTGGTCTGCAAATGAATAAATGCTGTTTAAATACTTTATTTAAGCATTTAAAAGAAGTCTCAGATTTTGTTCAGAAATCCTTCATTTTTTGCAAATGAAAAGAGTTGTGTTGCTTGTTATTTCTGTTGAAACATATTACTTAAAATAAAATTGGTCACTTTATTTTAAGGTACAAATCTCTCTATTAATGAACCAATAACTATGATTTCTTCTCAATTAAAATGTAATCAATTTGCTGTTTATTGCGGTAGAAGTTAGGTTTAGGTATAAGATATAAATAAAAATAAAATAAAATGCAAAATATGAACTTAATAAGTATCAATAAACAATCAGTATCTTAATAATATAGGCACAATAAACACTTAAACAGTGTTACAATTATTTTAATTAGTGACCAAAAAATAATTTATTCGAAATAGCAAAGATTTTATATTGTGCTAAATAAACCAACAAATAATTATTCACTTTAAACAATTAAATGCATACTCGCATAACAGCGGAATCCATTTCTTTCATTAAAAAAAGAAAGTTTTACTAATTTTATTACTAATACAAACCTTTGGTGGTGTAAGTACATTTATATTAATTTTAGCTTGAAATAATGAATAATGCAGACTTGATGAATGGTTGTGGTCCTGCGGCAGTCAGATTCCACTACCTAAATCATCAACAAAACCCTTGAACAAAGCGTAGTCTTATATATAAACATATAGACTCAAACATCCTTTGTCTTCGCTTCTGGAACATAGTACATGAGGCTCTGTTGTTGTACTTTTTGCTGCCCATTATTCTCCGCTGGCAATACAATATGTTCTTATCTCTCCTTTCTTATGCAGATGAGACGGCATCCCTTTCTGCAAATGCCACAGCTGTACATGTGCAAGCCGCCTTTATAACTGCCTGTAATTATGGCAGACCAGACTACTTCAAAACATCCTGGTAATTTGATGATGTTGGTGCGAGAAACGACTGCAGAGACTTTGAGAATCAGACACTTTTATAGGGGTGGAGAGAAGGGAAGAGGTACTACAACCCACTAAAAAAATAATAATAATAACACACCACACACCCAACACGAGTGGCCATGAACCGGGCCCGTAATTATCCTCGCAAGGGCTTCTGGGTAATTAATCTACAAAGGAAAGCCACCTGCAGGAAAGTGCACTCAAAAATGCCACACGCTGACATGACTGACTAAGTAAATAGACGTAAGTGGAACTGATGAGGAGGATCACAAAACAAGCCAGCAACAAATCAGCTAATAGTCAAGTATATGTGATGATGTCAAACGCTCTTACTGTATCCTGTCTGCTTTTGTCAAATTATGAAGTAAAATGTCTCAAACATACAGACATATTTGAAGAAGTTAAATTTGAATGGTTTACGCATAAATAATGTTCATTGACTACATATTATGTTAGTATAAGAGTATTTAGAATTAGTATTAAATACAAATTTTAGACTTAATTTAATGTTTTTTTAAAATAAATATTTCAACTTTATATGAAATGTAAAAATGTTTATAAATGAAATTTGAATGGTTTATAGTTGATTGTAAGAACTGTAGAAAGTATTCAGACTGCATAAAATACACACTTATACTACACATGAAATAAATACTATTAATGTATTATTCAAATCAAGCACTATAGTCTTTAAATTATATCTATAAATATAGAATATAATGCATTGTTTTAATAAGTATCAATGCATTGTCTTTTAGGGTTAATGAAAACGTCTGTAAAATTACTGGATAATGTCCTAGCACAATTCTTAACACATTAATTTGTTTATTATTACAAACAAAGTATGAAAAGTATAAAAAAATATTAATTATAAACATGAAATAAATTATAACATTATTTAAGTGAAAGCACAACTATGTTTATACACAATAAAAACATTACATAATGCTTTTAAAATATTATATCAAATGTTTCTTAATATAATTGAATTACTGTTAGGCACATACAAATATAATATGGTTTAATTCTGCAGGTTTACAGGAGTATCCAGTAAGCTGGTAAAGAAAACCGTTAACACAGAATAATTACTATCCTCATAAAAAAATGTATTACTCTAATATAACATGTTTGTGCAGCCTGAACTCTGTTTTACGTCCTGTAAAATGTTATGCAATAAAAGTATAAATAAATGTCCCTGACACCCTCCAGATGGCCAAAAGTCCCCCACAGAGGCGAGCTCCGGTCAAGCCTTCAGAAACCCTCTACAGTATACCACCAACACACTGACCAAAACACACTCCTCTGGCCACGATCAGCCACCAGATCAGCCACCTGGACAGTGTAGTTTGAAGAGTGGACAGGTCAACCTTGCTCTGAAGTGTGGCCATTTGTGTCCAGTAACAACTATCAAATATTAAATTACACTTCAGGTCATCCTGCTTTCTCAATAAATAAAGATGTGTTACTGCTCTCTGGTTATTGCAAACATGAAGCAATGGTAGTGGTTACCTTTGTCTTTGCAATAAAAGTAAAACCGCATTACAAATCAAAAGTTTAGACACATGTTTAGAGAAAACTCTAATGGTGGACGGCTGCTTCTTGCTCAGGTCAGTTTATGGTAATGAGGGAGAGATTGTCACTAATGGGCGGGGTTTTCCCCCTTTGATGACGCAGATGAAGTGTTTCTGCAGACTGTTTTTATAAAGTGTGATTATAAAAAATGGAATTAATAATTTTCTTACCATTAGAGGCTGGCTATATAAGAGGTGTAATGTGCCTACACCTCTTATAAAAGGTCATAATAGGTCCCCTTTAATATTCTTAAAGCTCATTATGTTCAAATGATTATGTTAAGTTCATCAGTCGAAAAACAAACTGTGCCTTTGTATAAACAGGTCTGAAATGATCTATATCAAAAGGAAACACAGCCAATAAGTTTCCAGCAGTTTAAAAAGCCCCTCTGGATGTGAAATGTGCCTTCTTTGAATATAGAGGCTATTTAGTGCTATTTTAACAGCTGTTATTTTGGGGGGATTTTGTGTACTAGAATCGGCTATCATGCTTATATGTTCAAAAACACATTATTTGTCACATAATGTACATTATTATTACAGCCCCTTCTCAAAAAATCTGAGTGCTCTGATTGACCAGCTGATCAAGAGTGTTGTGATTGACAAAACACCTCAAATGTGTGGTGAAAAAATAACATATTTTTCTAATCAGCAGTTTCAGCTTACAAGATTTATATAATGTTGTTGGTTATTTTGTATACGTTTGTCCATCGTTTGGTCTCTTTAAATGGGTCATGAATTAAGGAATAAAGTCACCTTGTGACTAAACCTTGTGACTAAGAGCACTAAAGGCCCTATCATACACAGGGCGCAATAAGGCGCAAGACGTGTTTGCCTCAACGTGTTGTTATTTTCAGACCAGCGCAACCCTAAATTGCCCGTTTTCTGCCACGTTGTTTAAATAGCAAATCCATTTGCGCCACTTTGTGGACTCATGGGTGTTCCGGTCTAGAAATGAGGTGTGTTAAGGCGCATTGTTGGCGCATTGCTATTTTGAGCAACTAAATGTGCAATAGACCAGCTGAAAGCAGGTCTAAAGTCCAGCGCAGAGCATGTTAATTGTGCGCCTTGCTTAGACATTGCTTAAAACAGGCAGGATGTACAGCAATACGCAAATATCTTTTTCAAATGAAAAAGAATGAAAGGAATAAAATATTACAAAAATTATTACTTTCTACATAAATATAAAAACCACTGCCTCCATGCCTTCTTCATCTCGGGGGGCTTTTTTCAGTTTATTCACGACAGCTTGCTTTTGTATAATGTTATTATTATTATTATTATTATTATATATTATATGCATATTTATATTTGTTTTTATTAAAAACAAGCTTAGATTTGTCCACCTGTCAGGTTTTGGACCATATGGGGCATAGGACGTGTGTTTGGATATAACTCTTCGTTATTATTGTTCATTTAATCATTTGCTGGAAATTAGAACTGAATTTAGAAATAGTTTTGAAATAAATCTTTGCGCTTAACAAACAAAAATAAATTATGTAGGCTAATGGATGTCTTCAGTGGAGTATACAACACTGTTTCCTTATTCAAGAAAGAGAAAGTAAAAGCAGATTGGAGGAGGCTCATTCTTTATCCTTGCACAGCAGATGGTTTGTTTAACGGTGTTCTTGCTAGTGAAGCGTTCAGTTTTTCCACTTTCAAAGTCCGCCATGTAAATAGCAAATGCGCCATGGCGCGACGCAACTTTATTCTCAAAACACATCCATAACTCATTAAGAGAATAAGCACAACCCTGTTATGCACCGTGGCACAGAGCGTATTTATCTGTCCTTAAAATAGCAAAAGTGGATTCAGACACGTCCCTTAATGCTTTTGCACCCTGCAAGTGAGTATCAGAAGCGTAAAGTTGAGGACCGTCACCTTGTGTATTTCTATTTTTCATTAAACTCCATCTAACATCAGGGAGTTATTTTGCACATTCACTTGGCAAAAATTACAAAAAAAAATCTTGAAAAACACTGCTAATAAGCTAGGCTTAAGATGTCGTAGTATTAAAAAAAACATCTCATACTTTTCTTTTCTCAAGAGTCATTAGCTTAAATTGGCTAAACTCCGCCTTCACAGAAGATCAACTCCCACTTCTAAATCACCACCTGTTAAGCACCGCCCACTGATTCATACTGCAGTAGGTAAATAATGAGAGTCAAGCACAGGTCTAAGCAGAAACTAAATGATAAAGATGCTCTGCAGACAACAATACACAGTGCAGAGCCAAGCTGTGGCAAAACAGTCTTTACAATGCCTGCCTTCTGCATTATGAAAGAGAGAATCTTTATTTTTAATGACTTACCAGACTATGTCAGGAATAACCTGGTACTTTGTTCACTTAATTTTACAACATATTCACTTAAATGCATTGCTTAGTTGTTGTAACAGATTGTTTGATTTGTACTGAGTATTTATGCATTTTTAACCTAAATCTAAATAACCTGTCTACATTCAAAAATATATATTCAAAAATGAGCTGAATCAACACCATGTTTTTGGAGGGACAACTTTATCAATATGTAATGGGACAACATGAAGGAATTGTGTGGAACCCAGCATTTCTTACAGTCTATAAAGGATGCAGGCTGTCAAACATGCATGAATTGAGTTGGTTTTTTAAACTTTAACAAACGTTTGAAAGCTGGAGTCAAACAAATTCAAACTTTGTTGATCAGGGAGGTCAAAACAGGACAGAAAAGAACTATTACTTCTGAATTATGATTCTTTCTTTTTTTTTTACCTTAGAGAATGGCTCAAAAGAAAAAAGAAAGTTATTAACCCATTTAAGATAAAATGTTAAAGATACATTTATAGTTGCAGTAAGAAGGAGCATTTAATCTTAATACTATATGCCATAACTCTGAAAGGTCTCAGATGTGTTTGGAGAGTGTTACCTCAGACTGAGTGACAGGCGTCTGACTGATGCCAGAGTTAACTGATGTCCACGAGCGAGCGGTGAGGACGCAGGCAAACAGAGGGTACAGATCTCCAGCTCCCAGACGCCTGCTGTAGCGCTCGATGCCTTTCAGGTCTCCCTTTATCAAACTCTGCCACAGCCTGCAGTAGTCCAGCCTGAAGTCCTGGTTCAGCATCTTCCACAGAGACACAACTTCTGTTACTGTTTGGCCTTTTGAACAGATCCAACACAAGCTTAAAATGATTCAAATTGTTACTGGTTGGGATGTTAAGAACTCTCTTTTGCTAAGCAAGGAAGCATTAGTTGATCAAAATAGAGTAAATATAATAATATTCTGAAAAATCACTACCATTTAAATGTTTTCTGATTAAATAATGTAATTTATTCCTGGTGAATTTTTCGTGCCAGATTTGGTGATCAAGGTCATTTTTTCTTTAAAATGATGGAAGCTTGTTTCCACCATGGAATAATTTAACTCTTTACTAGGTATGTGTTTGAGCAAATTGTTTATCCTCTTGTTAGGTCATGATGTATGGAATAGTATTCAGAGTGTAATTCTGCTGTAACTTAAAACAGTTAAGTTCACTTAACTTATTTTGAAAAAAATTATTTACATAGTTCTTTATTTACTTAATAAGTTGAAGGTTGGGCAGCACGGTGGCGGAGTGGATAGCACATTCGCCTCACAGCAAGAACGTCGCTGGTTCGAGCCCCGGCTGGGTCAGTTGGCATTTCTGTGTGGAGTTTGCATGTTCTCCCCGTGCTTGCGTGGGTTTCCTCCCGGTGCTCCGGTTTCCCTCACAATTATAAAGACATGCGGTACAGGTGAATTGGGTAAGCTAAATTGTCCGTAGTGTATGTGTGTGTGTGTGTGTGTGTGTGAATGAGTGAGTGTGTATGGATGTTTCCCAGAGATGGGTTGCGACTGGAAGGGCATCCACTGCGTAATACATATGCTAGATAAGTTGGCGGTTCATTCCGTTGTGGCGACCCCAGATTAATAAAGGGACTAGGCCGAAAAGAAAGTGAATGAATGAAGTTGAAGGTTTACTCACTTTTTTGGAGGGTTTACTCGCTTTTTTAAAGTAAAGTCAACTAATCGTTTTTTACAGTGTAAGTCATATTAATGCATAGTTACACTCTTATACATAATTACACAATTATAATTGGTTTTACAGTAGTAAATGGACAAACATCACCATTAACTACTAACCCAAAAACTACAGCTATCTAAAGTTTATATTCATAGTCTTAGAGAGCCGAGTAAATGGGAACTTGTGTTCTGCGGTATTTTACTATCACAGAAAGACAGATGAGATTACTGGATAGTTGCTAATATGAAATCTTATGGGCCTCATTAAATGTTGGGGTTAAATTAAAGGCCAGCAAATCCCTCATTGAGACAAACAGAACTCGCTGAGACACCACTAGGACTGCAACATTTTACCACTCCAATTAATCAACACTGACACAAACTAAACACCACATGCCAAGCGTTAGAGTTTTGGACCAAGAGAGCAACCAAATGTTAATGTCATATTTATCACCGCATAATCTCCAAGGATTTATTAGTACGAAGAAAAAACATCATGTGGGATTACAGAAGTTCAGTGATCTGCAAGGATGGTGTGTTTGCATACACTATCGGTCAAAAGTTTGAGATCAGTAAAAGTTTTTGGTTTTAATGTTTTTACAAACTTATTCTGCTCACTGAGGCTGTATTTATGTAATAAAAAAATACAGCAAAAATGCAAAATTGTGAAAAATTATTACAATTTAAAAGAACATTTCATATTGAATGTTTAAGATTTATTCCTGTCATATAAAGCACATTTTCAGCATCGTTACTTCACTCTTAAGTGTCACATGATTCCTTGGAAATCATCCTAATATGATGATCTGATGCTAATAAACATTTATAATAATAATAATAATAATAATAATAATAATAATAATAATAATAATAACGACAACAACAACAACAACAACAATAATTGAATTTTAAAAATAATAATACATAATAATAATAATAACTAATAATAATAATAATAAATTATTATTATTATTATTATTATTATTATTATTATTATTATTATTAGTTGTTTAAATATTATTATTATTATTATTATTATTATCTGTTTTGAAAACGTTTGGGCTGCTTCATATTTTTGTGGAAACTGATGCAGTATTATTCAAATGTACCATTTACTGTGTATTACTTTTATTCGTCAAGAAAAAGAGGAATCATCAAATCAAATGATCATTCAAAAGGCAAAATTGAAAATTGTGAAAAAAGAGAAAAATAAAAAGATTTTATCTCAAATAAATGCTGTTATTTTTAGTGCCTTTTTTCATTATATGAACCTAAAAACCTAAAAAGTTTTTTTCCACATAAAAGTAGCATTAATAATAACAATACAGGTAATAACTGATCATAACATAATTGTAATTCAGCATATTATAATGATTTCTGAAGGACCACGTGAGCCAACTTATCTTTGAATCACATGAATAAATTAAATCATAAAACATGAAAGCACTTCATTTAAATCTATACAATATTTCACTATATTTTTGAAGTTTTTTGATCAAACAAATGCAGCCTTGGTGAGGAGAACAGACTTCTTGAAAACAATAAAAAAAAAGTCCTGATAATGTATTTTTCCGGTAGTGCATCTCCGCTTATAATAAGAAAGAGGTGAAAATGTGGAGTTTCTAAAACACACTGGAGCTTCAGGGCCACTTAAATGAAATGCTTTTAGTCTGCAGCCGCATATAAAGGCATGAGTGCTGCTGACCCGGGGGCCGCGGGTGAATAATGGGGTGTAATATGTGATGAATTTGCTTCTCTGTCGAGTCTGTGCCGATGTCTTACCTGATACAGGCCGTGATCGAGTAACACAATTTCCGTCTTATTGCTTTCAGGACTCTTTCGAACCAGCACGTTCCCTGGGTGAGGATCGCAGTGTACGAAGCCATTGACGAAGATCATCTCGCTGTATATCTTGCCCAGGTTTCTGGAGATCTGAGAGAGAAAGAAGAAAAAAAAAGAGAGAATAAGAGACGCAATCATGCAGACTCATGCAGACTTCACTAGAGATCTTGCTCCTCTCTTGTATGTTTAGGTTAAGTATTTGCTTACACATTCAAATATTTTATTGTTGATCATTGTTTTTAACCTTGTGCACACCCAATAAGAATTACAACTTCTTTTAATGATCTGGCTTTTGAATATTTTTTTATTAAAATTACTGTAATTATTTCTATTTAAATTTCTAAATATAACACACTGTCTGAATGAGCTAAAGAACAAACTAAAATTATGTAAAATAAAAAAGAAACATAAAAGTTATAAAAATATGACAAAATGTCACAAAAAGCATTCCATTTGTAACATACATGCATTAATTAATTTGTAAAAAAAATATTTATGTATGTATTTATTTATTAAAAATTGTAAATGATTTTTCTACTGCTGTATAACGCTTCTAAAAATGTATAATATTAATTTAACTTTAAATAGATTAGTTGCTGCTGTTAGTAGATGAAATTGTAAAATAAAAATGTATGATTTTCAAAAGCTAGTAATTTTTAAACTACTTTAGTGGAGGTCCAATTATATCGTGATCACAAAACCATTCATAAATTAAAAAATAATTAATAAAAATGTGATTAATCTGAAAGCTGAAAAAATAAGCCTCCCATTGATTTACACTCAGGATATGACAATATTTAGAGAGATTACTTTTTTTGACAATTGTAGATATAAGAAAATCATCTTTAAATTTGTCTAAATGAAGTGAATGCAAAATTTGAGTTCTGATACATTTACAGTTGAAAGTTACTAAATACCATGATATTCATTTAAAACATGATATTTAATTAATATTCGAATAATTTTGGCATAAAAATATATTTAATTTTGACCCATAAATGTATTTTTGGTTAATGCCAAAAAGGTAAACATGCAACATAAGACCCAGGGTCATGTACAGCATAAATAACGTCATGACTTACAAGTCAATGTAGGTGTGTTAAACCTAAAATCTAACAAAACCCTAACAAAGACAAACATGGAGTATACATAAATGATCCAATGAATGAGATCAACCAAAATGTGTGCAGTTTCAAAATAAAAGACGCAAACAATACAGACCAAAGAAGAAAAAAAAAACTAATGTAGAAATAAGTCTACAACCTATGGCATAAATAGCACATGTTTATTTCAATGCAGGGTCGATGGGCAAAGAAATAAGGAGTCCATTTATGATTATGTAAAGCGTTTTTCCCGAAGATGCCTTGGCCCCAACAGAAGAGAAAGTATTTATTATAAAACAACCCCCGATGCAATTATTCCACCCACTCTCGCTCTTTGAAGATAAGTTTCGATAAGCATCTCCCCTCAGCTGTGTTATAATGCAGAGAGAGCCAGTGTGAAGTACCATGAGGAAATGTCAGTCTGAAGCACACAGAATAAATCAAACATCTATTCACACTCCCCTGGCTGCTGTTGTTGTGTGGTTTACCCCAATAATTGGAATTAACTTTAATTGTTTAGCGTAATTGTTTAGTATTTACTTTTTTCCTGACGACATGCAAACATTGCTTCTGGGAATGCAAATGTTGCTATTTTTAAAAGGGAAAAAAGAAGTGAAGTGTGCATATGGCTTTTTTTTCAGTTTATATAGCTGAAGATGAAATTAATAACCCTCCTGTGAATTATTTTTAAAATATTTATTATCAGTTCTATGCAGAGAACATTTCTTTAACACATTTTTAAACATAGTATAGTTTTAATAATTAATTTCTAACAACAAGTTTCTTTTGTCTTTGTCATGATGACAGTATATAACATTTTATTAGCTATTTTGCAAGTGCAATTTTAAGGCTAGGCAAGTTTAATTAAGAAATTCATTGAACAACAGTAGTTTTGTCTGCCAATAAAAAATAATAATTGTAGTAATGACCTTATCAGTTTTTTTTTGTTTTTTTTTATAAAAATAAAACTCTTTTATTATTCCTAACTAAACTAAAAGAAACAAGACTTTCTCCAGAAGAAAAATATAATATAATAATACTGTGGAAAAATGGCCTTGTCAAAAATCACTTGGAAATATTTGAAAAATAATAACTATACAATTTCACAGAAGGGCTGATAACTTTTGTCTTTTAAATCTGCCAACATCATTGGCACCCTTGGAAAATATGAGCAGATAATGCTGTGAAAATGAACC
>CAIGQW010056782.1:160526-174136 GCA_903798125.1 Danio choprae | reverse complement strand
CACACACACACACACACACACACACACACACACACACACAAACACAAGCACACGCACGCACGCACGCACGCACACACAAAATCAATCCTGTGTCTTATTATGAAATAAACATTTTTCTCCAATATACAGTGGTCAAAATTACAGAGCTTTTTTTCAGCAACAATCACACAAAATAGGTTTGTTGCACACATCGAAAATGTGAAAATATGTCCAGAGTTAAACATAAAACAGGATCTTTAATGTTGAGGCCTATTTTTCTGCCAGAGGTCTTGGATATGTTGTTTAGAATCTTAGATTGCATAGATTCTATCAAATATTAAATGTTAAAAACTAAAATATGACTCTCTATACTAGAATAACACTCAAAAAATGACTTTTGCTGACTGTTCATACTACTTATTTAAAATGAGTTGAAACAACACAATTCTTAAGCTTTAATTGGGACAACTTAATTATTTTATCTTTAATCCCCTTAAATTTGTAAGAATGATTAGTTAGCTTAATCAATTTAGAAGTTAGCTTAATCAATTTGTGTTGGGACAATATGAAGGAATTGTGTGAAACCCAGCATGTTTTTACAGTGATGTTTGGATCTTCCATAATGAAAACGATCCTCAATGAACTCTATAGAAAATGAATGTGTGAACTGAAGGAGAAAAAGCACTAAGATGGACCAGAAAACCTGAAGAATCTGAAGGGATTCTGTAAAGAAAACGTGTCTCTAATCTTTTTTTCAAGGTTTTCAAGGACCCTTTACACATTTCCAAGTATATCTCAGCAGCGGAAGTCAGCATAGATTGGTAAAATTAGAGAGCAGTTAATGAAAAAAAAAATTGTATTCATGTCCCACACCTTGTTGTAGTCTGATCTTTGCTCTCCGCTGTCACTTTCACTTTTACATACCGCCTCTTTCAAAGTTTCGATTGGCTTGTCAACCAGTCAACCTCCTGATGTCACAGATCTCTGTCCAATCACGCAGTCTGCGCAGAGGTTTAAAAGGGCAGTGGTGGGGGAAGGAGTCAGATGAATTGGTTTTGGGTTGGGTTGGGTGTGTGTTTGCGTTTGTGTGAAGCCGTCTATTCTTACTATGTCTTGTTGATTTAAGCTCAATAAACAAAAACTGCCATTCTTGATCTAAAACTAGCCCGCTTATCTGTTTGGTCCTTGCGATTGAAAACATGGTTGAACAGCTTTAGTAAGTCACATGACATTCACATCTTGTACTTCGATTTATTTATTTATTTTTGCAGAGGTAATAATAGAAAAGCTCCACAATAGTGTTTTCATGACTATCAAATAAATAAATAAATTGTCTGTGAATGATAACACAGCCAGAAGAGAGAACATTTTCTAATTTACTGGCCCTGCCCAGACACTGCATTACAAACACCTCACATAAGCAGTAATTCATTTTTTGATGATATAATACAAAGTAGCTAAATGTACATACATAAAAAAAAAAATCAAGACATTAAAAACTAGTGGCTTATTAACTGCCTATCATTAAGATATCGGATATTTATTAATCCTTATAAAGTACAAATTCTTATTCTGCATCCATAACCTAATAACAATTAATAAACAGCAAACTAGGAGTTTATTAAAGCAAAATTCACACTGTAGTTTTTTAATAGTGAGAATTAAACCTTAAAATAATGCCTGACCAAACATTTATTTCACAATGACATTTCTAATGCATTTTCAATTGTTGTATTTGAATGAAAGGCTACTTTGAATGAAAGATAAAAAAGGATGAATAAACAAGGGTGCCAATAATTATGACTTCAAATGCCCAATGTCTGGGTGGGTTATGAAGCCCTTGTGAACTGTTGTGAATCATCGCAAATTGCTTTCTGGGATTGTTGGGCTTAAAAAGTGGTGATCTAAATCCATTTTGTCATCCAAAATGTAAAACAATGACTCATGAATGCCGCATGAATGACCAAACACCTCTAAGGCTCTCATGAAAACAGGCACGTGTCACCGTCAAAACTGGTACACATGCGTCATGTTTTTTTTTCCTCATTAATTTCTGTTCAACAGGATTTTTTTTTTATTCATAACTTTACCCAACTTCCAAATCAACAAATGAAAGTGTGCAAAATATGCAGAAAGGTCATGCAGTCAGATTCTTAAGTTACTCAAAGCTCACAATAATAAGCGCTATACTAAAAGCAATGCATCCTGGGATGGCGGAGGACCCCTAAAGGCCTGATTGGGCATGCATAGACAGCGAGAGGAGTTTTAGTATGCTAATAAACACTTTAGGATGCGGCGGATGAAAAGCTCATCAACAGTGCCCTTGGAGGGAAGACGCAGACGAATATCCCCCAGGCAGGGCGCCACGCGAAGGGTATGCAAAAGGCAGATTAAAGGGAGTTCTGTGGACCAAAGTGAACTTGATGAAGCGAATGAGAAAGAGGGTAAGGCTACCTAAAGGTGAGGGGAATAGTTTGGTTTGGTGCCCTTATCTGACTGTATAAATTCAATATCAATATATCACATTGCTGCTACTTAGATAAAGGCTAAACAAACAAAAAGGCAAGAAACTCATATGATTTTCAACAGCTTGTGCAAAAACTACTTTATGCCTTTTGTCTCCAGAAAAAAAAAGATGTTGACTATGCTCTGTTCTGCTATATGTGTGTGTGTGTGTGTGTGTGCATGATATATGTCTGTTAATCATTTTCCAGGTATCATTAATCAGTTTGAATGCATCAAAATTTTGAAGAGGTTATGTTTCCCTATATGCCAAAGAGAAAATGAAATGAGTATTTTAGCCAGACATCGACTTCAAAAACATGAGTAAGCGAGCAACATCTTGGTTTTGTTTGAAAAGAATTTAGATAAAAGTTCAGTTTCCAATACAAAACCCAAAATTCACAGGAATTGTGGGACAAAGTTTGTTCATTTTGGACTGAAATACCAGTTTCTGGGTGGCAAAACTTTAAGTCTATTCAACCCGGATGATTCAATTAAATTTACTTTATTTTTCCACATGGGGCACACCAAGGTTGGTAGGTTGGTAGGTTGGTAGGTAGGTAGGTCGGTCGGTCGGTCGGTCGGTTTTCGTTCGTTCGTTCGTTCATTCGCATCGGTTATAAAAAATAATAGGTCTACATCCTCAAATGTTCAGTAATTTAAACTGAAGTGTAATAAAAAGTTTTCAGTTTGTAAGTTTTTAAATTTAAATAGAAAAATTTTTAATACTGTTATTTTTTTAACAAGTAAATTTTCCTTTTATTTAAAACAAAATACAGATTTCATAAAATCTCTTAATTCTTTAAATCAGAATTAATTGCGCAGGGTTTCCACTATATTTGAAACAAGAAAAGCCATTTAAAAATATTTGCACTTAATTCACTTTAAGGCACTGCTAATTTTTGAACATAACTGTTTTATTGTATATATTTTCAAATGTACATTATGCGTGACTCAAACTCACAACCGAGATGGGGTTTACTGTGAAACAAGCCAATTTGAAACACTGAAAACACTGATATCATGAGCTGCTCATGAACTGGTGGGTAACACTGTTTCATACGCTCACCATAGGTGTATTTGTTTACATACATTTGTTGATTGTCAACTGTTAATTTAAGGCCCTGTTTACATGTAAAATGACCACTGTTGTAATTTCCAACGCAATCTCAAAGCAATTCGTAACGTTTTGGATTTAGTAGCTAATTTGTACAATCACATTTGCACATTTTAATAAATTGTATTTTATCAAGATAATAAAATAAAAGTTAGACAATATTGTTTTTATGAATATCAAAAAAAAGTAAAGAAATATTAATTATAATGAGAATTATATCTTGAAATAAAGCGTGACCAAACAATTTTTTTCACAATGAGTTTTGTCACCTATATTCAATAGTTTTATTTTAATCAAAGGTTGCTTTGAGTTTGTACATTTGTACATTTTAATACTATTTGCTCAATGACAGTTGGGTTTGGGAAGGGGTTGGTGGTATGCCTACCTTTAAAAATCACATGTTATGTTTGAATCAAATTCATCCGTACAAATAAGCCACTTTTCTGACAAAACAACAACAACAGTTAAATAGTTTCCTCGCTGTCATTTCACTTTAGACACAATGCAATAATTAAATCGATATCTCACAGAAGGAACGACAAATTGATCAATGTCATCTTTTGAGGAAACTATGACCCATATAAGGTCACGAAGCTCTGCCAACATCAGCAATTAAAAAAACGGTCATGATGACAACAAACATTTTCCATTGATTAAAGAACGCGTCAATGAAGTGCAAAATTAGCTTGCAGGATAGCAAACAAAGGGTCTATCTGCCGATTCCTTCATATACCGACTTCATAAGATCCCTTTACACTCGGTTCTTTCGCTGGGGTAAGACTGAGCGCATGCAGAGAATAAATCACATTTTCTGTCCCATTTCACCAAACTGATGAGTCCGTTTCCTGGCCAGGGTGCTCTGACAACTTCACCAGCGCTGAATACCAAACACACAGAGAGGAAAGAGGGGGCTAACACGTACATGCACCAAACCAATGTGTGTTTGAAATCCCAGTGCATCACACACACGTACATGCAGACACACAGTCAGAATGACTCAGCACAGGATTCCTTTAATGCTGGAGTCACGCCTTTAGAAGGACGTCAATGTAGCGAGCCACAATAGACATCACGGATGGGACAGTGCCTTTCAACATTGTGCTAAAAATAGCCAGTAGTGGAAATGTGAAACAACTCGATTGAGGATGCGGGACACAAACAAATCACCTGCCAAAGATGCTCTCTCTTTGCAGAAAAAAAGATGAAGACGACTAGGAGAAAGGTGCCTTTGTGTGTGCACGTGTTATTACCTGCGAGGACGGTCTGATCGGACGATGTCTACCTGAGCATTACCTGAACACAGCTGGCTTGTTGCGTTGCTCTAGATTGAATTTTTGTTCTTTTTTTTCAGAAGGGACGATGCAATTACTCCTACCGGGGCTCTTGACACTGAATAAAAACTCTCCATATAGACCTGTTCTGCCGGCCGAGTGAATATCATGTCATTGCGAAAAAGCAGAATGATGGGAGAGATAGAAAAACATAACTCAAATACTTTCTGTATATTGGGAAAAAGCAGATGTTACTGACAATTTGATGAAATAAAAGCTGGGTTTTGTTTTAGGATGTACTAAAAATAAAGTATTGCTTGTAATTTCTGTTATTTATGTGTGAAAAAAAATTTGTCAGGGTAAAAATGTAGGGCAGGGCTACATAATCAAATATTATATACTATTTAAAGAATGCTGGGGTTTGTTAACCTAATCTCGGGTCAAATATGCACAAACCCAACATTTGGGTTACATTTTATTATTATTATTATTATTATTATTATTATTAATTAAACCAACGGTTGGGTTTGTCCAAATTTGACTCAACACTTAATACAACCTAACATTTTTTAGAGTGCCAAATGTAAAGATTTAAAGAGTAAAGTGTAGATTTAGAAGATGAAGCACTTTTTTTTTCATTAATTGTGTAAAAAAATACTTGGAAAATGTATTAAGATAGTAAAGTAGGATATTGTAAAACTCTATCAACCATCCATCCGTCCATCCATCCATCCATCCATCCATCCATCCATCCATCCATCCATCTATCTATAAGAACAATAAAAATATAGCAAGGTTTTAAACTAAAATTTTATTTAAAAAAAGTCTAAATTGTGAGATTTAAATTTTCTGAGAAAACTATGTTTGAACTGAAAATAAAAAAAGAAGTGTTAAAATTTTAAATTCATAACTCCAAGGAAACAGTCAGAGTTTAAAATGTAAACTCAGAATTTCAAGCAGAATATAGAGACATACAGTAAACAAGTGCAACTGTGAGGATATTCATAAACTTAAATCAAACTGTAGTTGGTCTACACACAAAAAAATAGAATGACTAACCCCAAATTGCTTATCTTTTAGGATGATCAACCAACAATTCGCCCTTGTCCTGACTTGAGCTAAAAAAAAATTATAAATAAATAACCCAGACACATCCATATCACTCACACTCGTTGTCCTGGGCAGCTGAGCCGATTACATCTGCTTATTTACTGAGACAATATAAAGCGAATGTCATTGGATTTAACTCCAAAAAAGCAGATTTATTTAAACCTTCCTGTTGTAATCTTGGCCCTGCGCTGATCAATACAGAGCAAGACAAAGAGTAAAGCTTTTAACAGAGCGCAGCACTAAATCTAATGAGCCGCTCTCAGGGTCTGGCACATGTGCGGCTGAATTGGCAGATCTGGGAGAGAGATAAGAAGGTCCAACCCTCCGGCGACGTCAATCTCTGCTGTACACAACACACACTAACGTCTATGACAAAGGCTTTTATTATCTGTACCGGCATCTCTGGGGGCGTACAGTTTTTTCTTCAACCTACAGTCACCATAAGGCATTACGAAGAGATGCCTTAAGGGTTTACATTTACAGACAGTTTGGGGTAGAAAATAAGGGTCAAATATAACAGATGTCAACATGTTCAATGTTGAAATTTTGACTGATAAAGATCCCCATCCCAATAACAATATACTGCATATAACTATAACAACAGTTTATTCACCATAAAATACTTTCAGGCATATTTAGAACAAGAAATGTAGGAATGCAGTGATATTTGTCCCCTCAGTGTTATTTGATAAATATACCAGGCATCACCCCCAACCAAAACACACCCACATGCACACAAATGAACACCTTTTATATTTGAGATCTTACATTTGAACCAATAATTTTAGGTTTTGTAAAAAAGAAAATTGTGAAATTTGTCTGTGTAATACCTCCTGGTGCTACTGTAGGCACATTGCAATGTAAATACGTTCTTTAGTCATTAGTTACTTTTAAATGATGTAACTGAGTATCTAACTGAGTGATATCATTTATAGGTAACTAATTACCAGAGAAAGTAACTGTTACTTTTAAAAATGTAAAAACATTGTACGCTATGTTGGTGTAGGACAATGTAAGGGACTTGTCAAATTTAACGTACAGTAAATATAATAAATAATAATAACAAATTATGCTTCTTAAGAATTGTGTTAAAAACAGATCTACAATGTTCATTTATATATAATCATGGTAAAAAGTTTATGTCCACCGTGATTACTGCAGAGTATATGCTCTCTCTTACTACGTTTTCATCCAACTACTTAAGCACATTTCGGACTATCACAAATAATCAAATCTTTAATGCAAATGCCAAGATGTGCATCAATTCTGAAAATGTGTTCAAAAATGTATGTGTATAACTGACTAGGATAAACTTTTTATTTGCTAAATTAGTTTTTTTTTGTGCAAAAACTAAGATATGTGTAAACTAACTAAGAAACACATTTACCAAATAAATTCCAGCATGCGTATTATAAAAGTAATGGTTTTGTTTCAACAGTATTAATAGTATTGCTTAAACGTACAATACTTATGTCAAGTAGCATGTAAAATGTAAATTACTTATGAAATCAATCTTTATGAATATCCTTATGAATTATTAATACTTATAAATCAGTGTCTAATGTGTAATGAACATGTGCATTGAAAAATGACTAATAGGTATTAATAACGCTACAATAAATGTGCCTATAACTGTTTTATAATACAGTATAAGTTTTGTCGTGACTTTATAGATACATTTATAGACTTGTTATGCTTGATTATAGACACTTACAAACAAAGTTCATAAAAAGCCTCTTCATTCATCAAATTTTGTACTGCTCCCAAAATGTTTGACCAGTATAGTGTATATAGTGCATTTGTGTAAGCATCATTTATAGCAACTGGTCTGCTCTGATTGAGCATTATGTGTGACTATAGCGGTTGAGTGTAGATCCAGGGCTCAGTTAAAGGCCCAGGCCGATCGTCAGGTACTGAAAGCAGTGTTTGTTTCAATCTGCAAGCATGTCATCCACTCTAAGACAAGCTGTCTTCTTTAATATCTCACCTCCACCGCGCTTGTCAGTCGGGATTTCCTGTTAGGACGCCTCTGTTTGACCTAAATACTGACAACTGCGACGCACACATGAACGGCTCGTTCCGGCACCTCGACACACACACACACACACACTGCAAAACGAGAGGAAAAAAGAAGACGAAAAAAAAATGTCCTGTGTTCATAATATCAATTATACAGTGTATCATTATCCACAAGTCGCTTTCAGCAGGAGGATAAGCCAGAGAACGCTTTCTGTACTGTCAGCGCCGAGCGTGTAGAAACAAGACTCACAGTCACCTTAAAGAGGACGAGCTGTTTGACAGGCAGAGCTAGAGAGAGAGGAGAAAAAAAGTCCTCCATTACAAGCTGCTAATGCATAACAACAGGCAGCATTACTGAGAGGCCATTTACAGTCCTGCGTGCCATTAATCAACGGCCACTGGGAGAAAGAGCCACCAGCACTGCAAACAATTGATCTCAAAGGGACAGCGTCTTTTGGTGATGGTAATTAATTATGTCTTTTCTGTGTGTTATCTGGTGGGCTGGACAGGGGTGACAGTGAAGAGAGAGTGCGAGTGTGTTGCAGCAGCAGAAGAGCGATGGAGTGCTGTTCTTCACTGTCACACTGCAGCGTCACAGTCAGCAGCTTTGATTGGACGACGGCATGTGGGCACTGAAAGATGGCCGAGCAACTTTTTGGGGGTGGTTATGATGGTGCAGGTAAATGAGTTGAAAATTTATTCTGTTGGTAAAGAGATATCTCACCAAAAAAAGAAGAAGAAAAAAAATCTCAATTTTGTTATGTTATTTTATTAAACACCATTTTTGTTGTTGTTGTTTTCGAAATCAGTGGGGTTCAAAACAACACTGGCTTCCACTGAGTTTCATTTAAGGGGGAGAGAGAGTAAAACAACATGAGGGAGAGCAAATGACGACATAATCTGTTAAATACTGTGACAGAATAATCTGATTCCAAATGAAATATATATCATTATATAAATTTACAATTGACAATATCATTTTTTAAGAACGATATTTTCTTTAAACGATTTTAATCAAAAATAGATTGTTATAAGTAAAAACAAACAAATAAACAAACAAAAACCCAACAGGCATTTATTCATTTAAATAAATAATAATATTTTATAAATTCTATAAATATTAATCATAATTAGTTCATTATTTTATACATAAATAAATAATTATTTTCTTGAGCTATTTTCTTTTATATTTTATTAATGTTTTAATTCACACCTGCTTGATGTGCTTAATGTGTAAACAAATAAATAAAATACATGAAATACACAAAATTGTTTCAACAGTGCATGAAATAAAACTGAACATTTCAAAACTCCCAGTCCATTCAGAAGCCAATCATCATCATATCGTCTTTAATAATGTCCCTCTCTCATACACACAGACAGACAGACAGACAGATAGACAGACAGACAGACACACTGCATTGACAATACAAACCAGACTTCAGTTAGTGTTGTTAAAGACGAACAGTACAAACATTAAAAACAATCAGTAAAAGTGACTAAAAACGAACATGGCATCGCAAAATCAAAAATGTTTGGGAATCTGCAAAAAATTGCTATCGGCAGCCTACATTATAATGATTCTTCAAACCTCAGAGTATACCACAGAACAAATGATGGCCCACACAATTGACTGAGTGTGCCTCACACAGATAAGTGGGCTTGACAAAACACCTGTAGAATACACAATCTTTCATCTCTCTGACACTTCAATCGACACTTGCACCAGTTTTGCACATTTGCACCAGACACGTTCTTACAAAAAACACTGTGCATTTATGAAGTGTGTTTTACACAGGTGAGTGCGCTTGACAAACCACCTGTAAAAACACTCTATAAAAAAAAACACTCCTCCTTACTCTAGCACCTAAATCTTTGAGCACTAACAGTTCCTTTGCATAATTAAAACTTCATGTTTGTATTGACTCTTCTTGTTGAATTGCTGAATGCCTACTCAATTGTAAGTCGCCTTGGACAAAAGCATCTGCTAAATGACTAAATGTAAACATACCTTTTTAAAATAATAATTGCCTACTTACACGAAGTCAAACAAGTATGATTTCATTATTACACAGTGGTCTCCATCTTTGTGTCTAAGACATACCTTGGCTTTCCATATAAAATCCCCTACATCAAGGGCATTGAAGCTCAAACTGATCCAGCAGTAACACTTCATAACGCATGAAAAAAACAAACATAAAGTGGTTCCAAACTTTGACTCAGAACATGCGGATTACAGTACTTGGCACCTTATAATTGCGGTAATGACTCTTTGAGACAAACCGAATCATTTAAGCGGGCTTCACAACAGCGTCTCTCAAAGGAGACTCGACTTCCTGATGAATAATTGAGTTTGAGGCTTTTAATAGGCGCTGAAAAGAAGGAGCAACACTTGACAAGCGGCTTGACTACAGCGCTGGCTCTGCTCTGTGTGACAGCTGTGTGTCTTCACCTCCTCATTACATACTTCATAATAATCACAAATAATATCAACACATGCACACAGTCTGCCAGGCCTAGTCAGATCACACAGACAAGCGCACTTGGGTGAATGAAGTTTGGATGACTCAGCAAAACAACTCTTGGAGAAGTTAGTCTTTTAAAGGGTTACTTCACTTTAAAATGACGATTATAAAATCGTAAGACGTTCAAACATCTATAGAAATCAAGAAAAGATTTTTAATCAAATAAAAGATTTCTGATTTTTCATTTAAAGGAAAAACTTTGACGTTTTAAAAATGTCATTTAGAAAAAAAATGTATATCTCCTAAAGAGGCATGTTCACTTGATATGATACAGGTTTCATTTTTAGTATTAATTCAGATATAAGGATTAGCTGCATTCGAAATCGCATTACTTCACGACCTTTAGAAAAGTACTTTCTTTAGTATGAATGTGAGAAGTATGAATGGAAATTGGATGTAGCCTACAACATCCTACATGCTGTCATTATCACTGCGTCAGTTGTGTCAATTCCCTCCCATTCATAAAATCACCCTTGTGGCCTCATGGGATAGTATCAGACTCTATTTTAATGATCTGAATGCATAATGTCTCATGTGTACTGTGCATTGTGCACTTAGGGAGCATTCAAATCCACTTTTGCTATTTTAAGTATTGGAAAAACTCACCATATTCTTTTAATGTGCTATGGGTGTGTTTTTGGGCATAATATGTATTAAACCAATCAGAGTCTCATCTCCCATTCTCTTTAAGAGGCAGTTGGGTTGTGCCATTTGCTATTAACATGGCTTTAGGAGGAAAAACTAAATGCTTCACTAGCGAGGAAATGGATCTGCTCATGCACAAGGTTAAAGACCATCTATGGAATGAGCATGTGGTGTTGGCCTTTTTCATTCGACTATTGATTCGTGAAATTGTTGTTTTGGATGTACTTCACTCAAGTCATTCCATTTTATATATTTCATTTTTTAAATTTAGCTTTTTAAGTGCAAAGATTTGTTCCAAAACAACTTCTCAATTCAGTTCTAATTGCCAGTAAACAGTGCATTTTATTCTGAAAGATGGAAAAATAAAAGAAGCAGGGGCAAAGAGAAATGTTAGAATGAAATGTTAAAAAAAGCACTACTATTTAAGCTAAAATAGCATCGTGGCCGATTCCCCCTCCGCACTCGGTCTCTCTCAGAGCAGCATGGATGCTGTAACAGATCCAGGGCCCTCCAGAGATCTCGAGGAGTAGAGGAGGACTCTCACAGCAGCCCAAAGGCTCATGTGGTTATTTAAAGAGCGCTCAATTCTCTGTGATGTAGGAATCACTGCTAATAGAGATAATTCCTCACACTGCCTGACCCACAAGGATTGGCCAGATGGGATTTGACTTACCACACACAGACTTTCTCTTAGCTAAGTGCTAATAGGGTTTTATTTACCAGTACCGATAAATTCACAGTTTACAATTATAGTTAGCTATTCTTTGTTTGTTTGGTCAAGACAAAAAAATAAAATATACAAAACAAAACAAGGTCATAAGCACAGGTTAAACACGCTTGTTTCACATTCAAAATAACACTTTGTATATGTTACAGTTTGTGGCATTATATTCAAAAAGACTTAAGGCTGTAATTGCTGCCAAAGGTGCATCAACAAAGTATTGAGCAAAGGCTGTGAATACTGATGTACATGTGATTTTTCAGGTTTTTTATTTTTAATAAATTTGCAACAATTTAAAAAAATCGTTTTTCACATTGTCATTATGGGGTATTGTGTGTAGAATTTTGAGGAAATAAATGAATTTAATCCATTTTGGAATAAGGCTGTAACATAAAACAATGTGGAAAAAGTGAAGCGCTGTGAATACTTTCCGGATGCACTGTATAACGTGTGAATATATTTGAGAAATTTCAGAATGAAAAAAAAATTATGTATATATATATATATAAAACACAAATTATACATACATTTAAATGTCTATGTTTTCTGTTTATTTATATATACGGAAATAAATAAATAAATAAATAAATACATATATTATGTAACTAACACACTTTTATTTTGGATGCAATTAATCATTGTCAATCCGTCATTTTAATCAGTTATGAACTTGTGCTTTTATCATGTAAATGAGTGAAAACAGCAGCAGGAATTACTCAAACAAGCAGGGACACATATTTCCTTTGCCGCTATTAAACCGAATTGGAGAAAATCACTACTATAATGAGAAAAACCAGGTCCATTTGAGCACTCTGTCCTTTTAAAGATTGCATGTTGTAACATTATGTCCCGTTTTTGGGTCATGTAGACATCTTTGGTCTATACAGCGGTCTATACAAGTAGAATGAGATGGAAAGAGAGTCTCAGACTGCTTGTTTGCTGAGCAACAAGTTCAGAGGACAACCTTAAATAAACTTACTACATGTTGTATTATTTATTTAAGGGTTAATTTTTCAATAGCAAAAAATAAAATAAATAAATAAAAAGCTAATTTTTAGTACTGTTTGACAGGTGTTTGTTTAAACGCATTGGCAGTTGGAGAATTGGTGGACATGTGCATTATCAGTCTGAATAGGGTATGCTCTGATGACGTGAACTGTCTGCATGAAAAGACAAGTAGGACAGCCTATTGCAATGTTCAAGCTGAACATTTTGATTGGACAATTTTAATTTTTTTAGTCCAACATCTTCCAAAACAATATAAATACAAATTATTACATTTAGACCACTTAACGTAATGAGTGCTCTTAAGATATTCATTCATTTTCCATCAGGGGTGGCCACAGTGGAATAAACCACCAACTACTGTGGCATATGTTTTACTCAGCACATGCCCTTCCAGCCACAACCCAGCACCATGCTGAGAAACACCCATAAACCCAGAAACCATGTTGGTTTTGAACAAAAGTACCCTGCCTTTAAAGTCTGTGTGAACCGGAAGTTGCTGAGACTTTTATTTCAATATGTTAATGTACTTCCAACTAAAAATTTTCCGTCATATCAAACCAAAGGTAAAAGAGGCATGGTTAAAATTATTGGGGCCGAAAAAAGAACCACCACTCCAAACATGGAAGCAAATGGTCAGATTTTGATTGAAGATTACCAAAACAATTTTGTGTGTGTGTGTGTGTGTGTGTGTGTGTGTGTGTGTGTGTGTGTGT
>CAIGQW010056782.1:140033-150349 GCA_903798125.1 Danio choprae | reverse complement strand
ACACACACACACACACACGCACACACACACACACACACACACACACAAACACAAACACAAACACAAACACAAACACAAACACAAACACACACACACACACACACACACACACACACACACACACACACACACACACACACACACACACACACACACACACACACACACACACACACACACCACATCACATCACATCACATCACATCACATCACATCACATCACAATACATAAAATATTGTTAGTGTGGGAATTGAGGTTTCATTAAAGAAGAGCAATTAGACAATATTATAGATTAACAGAATCAGACACTGCTGCTTTTTGTTTCACATTTCCCATCATAAATTATGATACCACTTGGTTCATTGTTCTGTTGGGTATGATTACTTTCTCACATTAACTGAACCCCTCCAAGGTTAATTGCGCCAAGACCACCAGAATGGACTGTTTTGGTGTGGATTTAAGTGCAATTACGCTGTTCATATATACATAAGCAAAAGCTTGACCAACTGCTCCTGGACATGGAATATTAACAAGAAGTATCTTTATATGTTTTTTTAAACCCACACTTTCACAAACCTTCAAAAAGCTGAACTGCTTAAGCATATCTGCTATTTTCTCAGCATTGCGGCCCTCATTGAGGAAGTCCAGCTCCAGGGGCATGTTCTTCTTGGCCTCTTCCACCAGCCACATAAAGGCAAAGTCTGGAAACAACCAGCGGACAACCTGAAGGAGAAACTGAAAACAAACATAATTGGATTTTGCAATTTACAAAAGTAAACCTTAAAAAAGTAATCTGGAATTTCCTGACAAGAAAAAAAACTGTTTATCTGAAAATGTGCTAACCACATTATAATATCTGCAAAGCAATATGTAAATTTGTACAACTGAATAAGACATTAGGTACCCTAAGTCTCAGATCTCAGTCTACAGAATGTGTATTAGAATTTTTTAACTCATGGTACCATGCTATAAATTGCTCCTTTTTTGGTGGAAGCAAAAATACTGTTCTTGTATGTCTCTTTAAATGCAAATGAGCTGCTGCTCCCCGCCCCCTTTTTAGAAGAGGGTGGTGCCTTTACAGCTTGTGCCTCAGATACTCCAACAACAAAGATTTTGTATTTTGCTTGTTTGTTTAATTAGTTTGTTACTTGTTAGTTTAATTTCCTGATATATGCACAGACATAAAAAGGCTGTCAAACTCCACATCATGTAAGCATTTTCTTTTTGACATCAAATGTTTGTAATTGTAAACAGTTTTGGAAGAAATAGCATGTATATCATCATATTAGATCCATGAAATTCTGTCGCTTGGATAAGAAAAAAATAATTATACAGTAGTAATTTAAAGTCATACTAATAGTGTATTTGAGCCATACTATAGTAAAACACTTGACTGAATCTATGGTAGTAATTATATCGTTCCTGGAGTAATACAACAACTATAGTAATATAAACAAATTTCACAATACAGCAGTTGTATTTGATACTACACCAGTTCACTATAGTAGAAACTACTGAATACTACAGTATTCATTAGTTTATCAGATATTAGAGCAGTGTTTCTCAACCACGTTCCTGGAGGACCATTTTCCATGTCTCCTTAACCAAACACACCTGATTCAGATCATCAGCTCATTAAAAGACTGAAAAGAACCTATAATGGGTGTGTCAGACAAAACATGCAGTATTGGTGGTCCTCCAGGAACAGGGTTGAGAAACACTGTATTAGAGTATTATTCAGTATTCATTAACAAACTGTTGTAATCCCTATAATATATACAGAATAATACACTGTACTATAGTATGGTTTAAAAAACACTATAATATTTACTATAACTTACTATAGTATTTTTTAATGTGAGATGACAGTAACACTACTAACACAACTTAACCAGCACTCAACCCCTTGAGTGTAACTAGTTTAAATTCCTAGGTCTTCCCTATAATAAAGAGTTCAGAATAAGTACTTAATGATACATAAAGAATAAATCACTTTACAATGAACATTGTGCTTTCTAACTTTTGAGATCTTTTTCATGCTCAAACAGCAAAATTACACGTTATAAGTGTAAAACATCTTAATAGGACCCCTTTAACCTGAAGCCCAAATCTCTAAACAAGACCTAGAGTATAGAATAGAGTAATTATATGTGATACAAATGAAATTGTAGGCGCATGGACAAATGGTTATTTGCGATCAAATAAATGAATAAAACTGTAGCTTGAATGATGGATTCTATTTTTTAAGCACTAATGGGAGGTGAATAGGCCCCCAGACGAATCGAGCTATACATGGGCGTGTGACAATGACAGAGCGTGTGAATTAGGCATCAGAAGGCAGGCATCGGCAGCCCTGCTCCCTCGGTAATTACCTCCATCACAACAATGTCCTTGGAGCTTTGGCGCTGGACCTTGAGATGTTGTACTTTCACTGCCACCGTCCTCCCGTCTGGAAGTACTGCTTTGTGGACCTGAGCGAGAGACGCGGCCCCGTGAGGTTTCTCGTCAAACTGGATGAAAAGATCGCCGAGCTGAGGAGGGAATTTTGTTTAAAGGTTAGAAAACTGGAAAAGAGGCAAGAACTCTATCACACCTGAATGCCGTAGGTGTTTTGACACTGAAAAGCAAGCAGGCAGTTGTTTAAATGGCACTATTATTCAAAGCAACTTGCGGTACGCTCTGGGGCAAATTCAGGAAGGTACAAGGTGTGGAACTGCCACACAGATATCAATATTATTTTTTGTAATTATTTACATCAACATTTAAACAATTACGTTCCTTGAAGTTAAAAAATAAAAAATAAAAAAATAATAATAATAATAAAAATGTTCTTGTGTTAATAATCAGACCCACATGGAATCTGCAGATGTTTTAGACCATGGTTGAATCTATTTATTTGCTTATGTAAATGTGTGTAAACAATATTTATTCAGTTTTTATATTATAGCTAATATGCAAATTTATGATTTTTGTTACAATAGAGTTTGTAAAGTACTATTTTCTGTCTTTTAGTAGATATATTATATATACACGAGACTTGCTTTGTTTACCAAACAAGTAGATCTAATTAGATTTTTATGCAAATCATTGTAAACCTTAAATAAAAGTTAAAAAGTTATTTTTTTCTTCTTGTTTCAAGTTTTTAGTTACTGTCCTCTCAAAATCATTCAGCAAAATTACTAAATTCTGTACAGAAATAGCAAAACAATGTCTGCAGATTCTGTCTGGGACTGTTAATAATGAATGTTTATCAACAGTCTTTATAACTATATAGAATAATATGAAAATAATATATTTTCTGCCTCATTCTGTAATAAAAAGCCATACCAGATAACAATTTTATTTCAGTTATTTCAACCACTTAGCTGACGCTATAAAATTAATTTGGAGTACAATTCTGTTGTTAATTATTACTTTAATGCTCTGCTAACAGTCATACTTTATGATATTTTAAGTATTTATATTAGTAAAATAAAATGTAAAGTTATTTTAGTTACAGTTTTTTATTTATATTTGTAAAGGTTTGGACTTTGTTGCATTTTGTCTAGAATAGAATTGAACAGAATACAATTTTGTATAATCTGCTGTACTTATAGTGCAATCAAATTATTTTAATATCACACTCAGCATCTTCATTTTCATCTAAACTTGAACAAATCAAATGCATAGAAAAGTTCTCGTTACAACATTTCCCCTAAAATGTGTTCTACTACATGTAAATACTGTCTACAAAGAAATATGATTTTCAACAAGGAACAAATCGTTTAATTGCCAGTTCAGTTATAACAGCGGGGGAAATTATGTTGAGCAGGGTGTAAGCAGGGCATCTTGTAAATGCAGTTGGTGAAAAATAGCATGACTGATCAGTATGCCACTTTTTTAGTGCGATGCCAACTGCAATGAATATTCAACACAGACACTACAGGGGCAATGGAAGGGGATGCCAAGAGGAAGTGACAAATTTCTCATTTGTGTGTGCACAAGAGGAGTTAACCATAAATAAATACTCAAAAAAGGAATATCAAGCTGCTCGGCTCTAAAACAGCATATTTCCAAATGCGTTTCACTTCTCCTGCGGGGACAAAAAGGATGTATGTGCTGCTAAAAATGAAATGCATTGGACCTTTTAACACTGAGTGCAAGAAATCCCTGCTTTTTACTCAATTAACGTCACCTGGCAACATCTACACAAACAGAGGAAAGAGTAGCAGATGAAGGTCAACTCAAATTTGGTTGTTCTTTTCAAATCTCCAAAGTACAGAGTGAGTAGACAGTATAAAAGGCGTATTAAACATTTGAAGCATGCCTGCTTTCAACCACTTCCAGAGGAATTGGTTTCGAAAACATTGGTCAAAAACTTTGAACAAGCAAAAAAAGACCACCCACTCTCAACCTGCTGAACTACTGTGATTGGTATGGGACGTGCTGTGAGACAATGCACCAAAACAAGGTATAACCATACTTTGTAACGTTGAACCAAACACAGATTATGATCAAAATCATAGCATTCACAAAAATCCACAAAATCATCCACATCCTTTACATCTGCTTGCTTTACTTGTTCACAAGCTGTGTAAAATGGGTTCATTCATTAATTCAGCAGTACCGCACTTTTGTAGCTTGAATAAAGGAGGACATATGGTGGCCTTGAGAGCTCAAAAATGCTGTGAGTTAAGAAAAACACATGCATATACCGTAGAAAAACACAAACAAAAATTGAGAAAACATGATTAATTTGACAACACGTGCACGGAAATGATCACAACACATGCAAATAGAGAAATGCGCTGCAAATAACGCAGACCACAATAAACATGTAACAAACTCTTCTGCTTCCTGTTTAGAGTCAACGGTGTTGCCTGAGGTATGAGAGGTGAGTTTTTCCTGTTTATTTTAAAGTTCTGGTCACATGGTTCCTTGTTGTTTGTATGTTTTTACTTCTGAGAGTAACTCTTGCTAACATTAAAAACACATTCAAATTAAAACAGAATTTCATTTAATGTGATTTGTGCAGTCAAGATATGAGAGGACAGTTTTTTGTATATTTTAACAATTAACGGATTGTATGGTTACTTGTTGTTTGTCTATTTTTACCCCTAATAATCTAACGAACTGCACAATTAACATTTAATGAAACATTACTTTAATTTTAACACATTCTTTTTATGTTAGCAAGAGTTACTCTCAGAAATAAAAATGTACAACCAGCAAGGAACCAGGACATTAAATAAACCAAGCACTCAGATCTCAGACAACACCACTGACTCATCACTTTTTTAGGATCCCTTGACACATTTCCGTGCATTTGAGGGAATTGCTTGTTTCTGGTGATCAAAACCATAGAAGGTGAAATTATACTAATACCTCACTCTCTCCAATATTTGCATGAATTCTTCACAGCAACCTAATAGTCTTATATGATGAGCTTGTTGATTATGTACCCAAGATACAATATGGGGAGTGCTAAGAGAAATCAATAACTATATTCATATACAGTACTTAGATTAAATGATGCATATATCTCTGTATATCTGAATAATGTTACCTTGTACTTTATGCGCAAACATTTATTTGCAGCTCAGAAATATGCTAACTAAATCAATTGTGGGCACTTGTCAGGTCTGCCATACTTTTTTTAAAGCCAAAATCTACAATTGTAAACATTTGAGCTGTAAAGTTAATCGGCATTAACGGTTTAGATTTTTTCATAATGAGTCCAAAAAACATTTGGCAGTAGCTAAAAATGAATTTAAGAAAAGGCACGGCCGATGACTAAGTTAGTCGATTTCATCATGGTCCAGGTTGGAATTTTGCCATCAGTGTCAGCTGAGTGGCATAGTACGGCTTTCTGGTTCTCTATAGAGACAGAGGCGGGATGCCAGGATCTGCCGTCTCAGGTGAAGGACCATTTAGAAACAGTCACTTCTCACCTTATGCATTCACCCAGAAATTTCCACGGCAGATAATGGCTCTGATCCAGCCTGCTGATGTCTGGACAGCACCCAGGGTGATAAATACAAGTTACATGCAAAAGAACAGAGCATAAAGCTGCTGTGAATATCACATACCGAGATACAGGGAATGGCTTTAGTGACACAACCAGTTAAAAATAGTTCCTTTGTGTCATGATTCAGATTTGCCAGTTCCTGGCAGACTTAACAACATTAAAAATACATGACACACTTCAGAGCAAAATGCCACTAAAATGAACAAAAATCCCCCACATTCTCAAGATAATAAGGGTCGGGAGGAAATCCCACTGCACCGAAATGTCAAAATGAAAATTACAATTATAAACCCTTAGAATTCTGTATACTCAGTTTGACCTTAGTCTTTATGAAAATAGACAATGGTTCATTTTTATATATATATTTTTATAACATTTTAGAAAAATCATCAAACATTGGCCAATCAGAGGCATTTACAGTAGTTTTCACCACTGAAAACACCAGAGTTTTGAAACAAATAAGAGACTAATTTCACTGCATGCTTCAGTGATTACCATAGGAATTCCTTTTTTATGTGATCTCTTGGCAGTCTAATGAGGTCTGATAGTTGTAATAATTCCACCAATAGAACAACCAATTTGGGTTCCCTAAAGAAAAAGGGCTCTTAAAGATCCATAATTTTTCATAGTGTTTTGTAAAAAATTTTTTGCATGTTTTGAGTAAGAGAGTCACTCTAGGACTGAGACTATCTGACCATCATATAAAATATGGCTTGTTTTATTTTTCTCTTGCTGCCAGTAGTTAGATGTATCTGAAATAGGTGCTACCCAGGTAATAGCCAGGCACATTGAAATAACTGCACAGCAATAACCCAGTACGCAATTTTACAGACAACACAGAAGAAAAGTGCGGAAATGTGTGTAGACTTTGTGATCAAAACATCCTGTCCATAAAACAGCTATAAGCACCAATTATTTTACAACCATAACTCTTGTATTTTATACTGACAAAAATATATGGCTTATTATGACAACTTATGTACCTTAAACATTAAAATCACTAACCGCCAAACTCATTGACTTTATGGTCTTAAGTTTGAGGTCTTTGACTGTCCATCCATACAGTACAAAATATTCATTATAACTAATTACGTTCCTTGCAGAGTACTAAAAACATGTGCCTGACACCATCAAATTTGCATAACAGGGAGTACTTGAAACATTTAAGTACAATAAAAACAAAAAACAACAACATTATGTTCGTCACATAAGTACATATATAGCTGTACAATATATAGATTGTGCTGGTCAGTACAGTAAGTGTGCCATTTGAAATGAAAACCACTTTACAAGACCACATAAAGAAATCGATCAACTCATTCTGAATGAATTTCTGATGAAATTCTGTCATCATTTACTTATTCAAAACCCATTAAGACATTAATACCTCACACTGAAAACACATAAGCATTGACTAGTGAACAAACAAAAGCTCAATAACAATAACAAGCTCATTGGTCAAACATGTTTCATAACAGGGAAGAAGAAATTTCATTGGATTTCAAGCAACAAGCTTATAATAACAAAATATCATAAACCAATCATGTCTTTTCATCATATGATACTCTGTATCGGCAGATATACAATATTAACACTAGAACTATAGAGGCTGTCATTCTGACAGTTTATAAATGTTGTAACTTAATAACTTTGCTAACTAATTATAATACCCTGACTTTTTCTCAATGTGTGTATACATTTCATTTTAAAATTGATATCTTATAAAAATTACAAAAACACAAATGAGTTCTGACTATTCCAACCTTGAATGGGCATAATGGTCAAAATGACTGCATGCATTTCAGTGCCCGCTACTTTTTAACGTGCCTGTGAATATGAATGCCTCTGTTGCCTAGCAACTTTCTGCTAACAAAAGCATAACTTTCTAATAACAAAAACATAACTTTACTTCAGACATGTCTTTCAAACTTTTATATATACCATTTTCACTGCAGTGAACAAAACCTATGCTTTACCTTGCAGGACAAAGTGAGGTATACACCTTTGGGTAGGTCTATTAACTTGTACACCATTATAGGCTATATTACAAAAAAATATTTTTTTTAGGGTGATGACTTCATAGAATATGACGGACAGATACTCAAAGATTAATTCTAATATCTCAATAGAAGCTTTGAATGTAAATATGATATGACAAAAATATTTAATTTGGTACAGTCTTATATGAATGGTCAGAATTACGACTATGCTCATTCCAGTAGTTATATAATTCTGGTTGTTCCAGGGTTAAATGACTATGGTACAAAACTTGATCAAGACTATTATTTAGCTCATTGTTGAACTTTTAAAAGGTTGGTGTGCCTTTACATGTGCAGCAAGCCAAACAAGGCTTACAAAACAGTTTTACAGCAACAACAACAACAACAGATTCAGCAAGTGGACACGATTGGTGACATCGATCCAAAATCAGTGTTTTAGTCAGAGATGGATTCATTCTCTTACGTACATAGACTACTTGTCTGATTAGGCTAATGTAAACCTGGCCATGGTTAGTTGCTCAAAGGGGCCTTTGGGCATTCCCGAGGCACCTCTCCTATAAACTATATGACTAACACTTGTACTGCATGAGTTACGCAACCGTATCTCTGGAAAAACTCTCATTACACCACCATACCCATGCAGGTGCATTTTTCTAGTGTGACATATAGAACTGACAAAAATAGCTGATTTCTAACTATACATGAAATTGAGATAATGCATTGCTTTATAAAACAATGAGTTAAAAGCCTAAGATACTATAGGAAGAATTCTGCATTACTCTCTGCACTGTAAAAAGTGATAAGTTATACAAGTTAAAAAAATAAGTAAACGCCTTACGATAAAAGCAACAAGTTGACTTTACTTTAAAAGTAAGTAAATCCACTGTAACTTAGAATGGTTAAGTTGACTTAATTTTTATAATTATGCACATACAGTTGAAGTCAGAATTATTAGACCTACTGAATTATTAACCTCCTGCATATTTTTCCCCCAATTTCTGTTTAATGGATTTTTTTTTTAACATTTCTAAACATAATAGTTTTAATAACTAGTTTCTAATAACTGATTTCTTTAATCTGTGCCATGATGACAGTACATAATATTTTACTAGATACGTTTCAAGATACTAGTGTTCAGCTTTAAGTGCAATTTAAAGACTTAACTAGGTTAATTAGGCAAGTCATTGTATAATGATGGTTTGTTCTATAGACAATCGAAAAAAAATTGCTTAAGGGGGCTAATAATATTGACCTTAAAATGGCTTTAAAAAAACTGCTTTTATTCTAGCTGAAATAAAACAAATTAAAAAAAAATATTTCGGAAACACTGTAAAAAAAATCCTTGCTCTGTTAAACATCCTTTAGGAAATATTTTTTAAAAGAAAAAAAATGCTAAAAATGACATCAACTGTAATTACTTTACTTAATATTTTAAAGCATTGGGTTTACTAACTTTAAATAAAGTCAACTAATTACTTTAAAAACAATGGGTTTACTCACTATTTTAAGTAAAGCAAACGAATCGCTTTTTACAGAGTGGAATTTTCCCCTCATCTGTCATTCAAAGCCTCCAGGGGGTGGAGCCATTATAGGCCCCTCCCTTTGCATCCTTCTCAATGTGGGAGAAGTATAATAGAAGTAATTAGCTATATCAGAGGTCAAGAAGAATTCCCCAGATAGCTGTAGTCATTAAACTATCCTGTCTCTTGTCATTTGCAATATGCTCACCGCATATACAACAAGAGAGTTCTCTACAGGAGCCGGCGTATCAAACTTCAATTGTGCGCTAATTCCTTGTGGAGTTGGGTTTCAATGTGTCCAGCAAAGCGCACAAAGCACATGTCTGACATTTGTACTTTTGCACCATTTCGTCTCACTGTCCTTTCTCGTTTTTGTCATCTTGTTTTTTTCGCCGGAGCGTTCACACAGTTGACCCAGTTTGTCCTTTCTGAAATGATCAGATAATCAGAGTTTTGTCTCTTTTTTCGTGCGAGCTTATCTAAAGCCACAGATGACTGGGAGCACAGATCAGCCAGTGCCTGCGATGGCCTGATAGCACAGCGCGACCTCTGACCTCCCGCTGAGCAGCCAGAGCCATTATTGTGCCTCACTGTAATCACAGTCAGCTGAGAGATGGATACACAGGGGATACACAAACAGAGCCCTCCAAACAAGCAGAGGCTGACCAATGACTGACCAATGACACTGTGGAATTTTTAAGCATTTAACTAATTTAAAAGATTTTATAAAATGAAAAATATTTCATAAGTAATTACAATGAAACAGTGAATCAGCCAAATAATAATAA
>CAIGQW010056782.1:125454-137263 GCA_903798125.1 Danio choprae | reverse complement strand
GGCCAAAAGTTTTGAGAATGACACAAATATTAGTTTTCACAAAGTTTGCTTCTAAACTGCTTTTAGATCTTTGTTTCAGTTGTTTCTGTGATGTACTGAAATATAACTACAAGCACTTCATACGTTTTAAAGGCTTTTATCAATAATTACATGACATTTATGCAAAGAGTCAGTATTTGCAGTGTTGGCCCTTCTTTTTCAGGACCTCTGCAATTCGACTGGGCATGCTCTCAATCAACTTCTGGGCCAAATCCTGACTGATAGCAACCCATTCTTTCAAAGAACTTATTGGAGTTTGTCAGAATTATTGGGTTTTTGTTTGTCCACCCGCCTCTTGAAGATTGACCACAAGTTCTCAATGGGATTAAAACCTGGGGAGTTTCCAGGCCATGGACCCAAAATTTCAATGTTTCGGTCCCCGAGCCACAGATATCACTTTTGCCTTATGACACAGTGCTCCATAGTGCTGGAAATGCATTGTTCTACACCAAATTGTTGTTGAATTGTAGGAAGAAGTTGCTGTTGGAGGGTGTTTTGGTACCATTCTTTATTCATGGCTGTGTTTTTGGGCGGAATTGTGAGTGAGCCCACTTCCTTGGATGGGTAGCAACCCCACACATGAATGGTCTCAGGATGCTTTACTGTTGGCATGACACAGGACTGATGGTAGCGCTCACCTTTTCTCCAAGCCTTTTTCCAGATGAACTAAACAATCGTAAAGGGGCTTCATCGGAGAATATGACTTTGCCCCAGTCCTCAGCAGTCAATTCGCCATACTTTTTGCAGAAGATCATTCTATCCCTGATGTTTTTTTTTTGAGAGAAGTGACTTCTTTGCTGCCCTTCTTGACACCAGGCCATCTTCCAAAAGTTTTTGCCTCACTGTGCGTGCAGATGCGCTCACACCTGCCTGCTGCCATTCCTGAGCAAGCTCTGCACTGGTGGCACTCCGATCCCGCAGCTGAATCCTCTTTAGGACACGATCCTGGCGCTTGCTGGACTTTCTTGAACCTCTTTCCTTGAAGTTCTTGACGATCCTATAAACTGTTGATTTAGGTGCAATCTTAGTAGCCACAATATGCTTGCCTGTGAAGCCATTTTTATGCAACGCAATGATGGCTGCATGCGTTTCTTTGCAGGTCACCATGGTTAACGATGGAAGAACAATGATTTCAAGCATCACCCTCCTTTTAACATGTCAAGTCTGCCATTCTAACCCAATCAGCCTGACATAATGATCTCCAGCCTTGTGCTCGTCAACATTCTCACCTGAGTTAACAAGACGATTACTGAAATGATCTCAGCAGGTCCTTTAATGACAGCAATGAAATGCAGTGGAAAGTTTTTTTCAGGATTAAGTTAATTTAATGGCAAAGAAGGACTATGCAATTCATCTGATCACTCTTCATAACATTCTGGAGTATATGCAAATTGCTATTATAAAAACTTAAGCAACAACTTTTCCAATTTCCAATATTCATGTAATTCTCAAAACTTTTGGCCACAACTGTACAGTTTAAAAGCTGGGTGTCACTGGGTAGTGGGTAGCAGAATCGCCTCAAAGCAAGAAGGTCGCTGGTTCGAGCCCCAGCTGAGTCAGTTGGCATTTCTGTGTGGAGTTTGCATGTTCTCCCCGTGTCCGCGTGGGTTTCCTCCGGGTGCTCCAGTTTCCCCCACAGTTCAAAGACATGCGGTACAGGTGAATTGAATATGCTAAATTGGCCGTAGTGTATGTCTGTGAATGCAAGAGTGTATGGATGTTTCTCAGTGTTGGGTTGCAGCTGGAAGGCCATACACTACATAAAACATATGCTGGATAAGTTGTTGTGTCATTCCACTGTGGCGACCCCTGATTAATAAAGGGACTAAGCGGAAAAGTAAACTAATGAATTTAAAAGCTAAAATAATTGTTTTTTAAAAATTTTAACCATATTTCATATTATTTCTATATTTTTAATCAATCAATGCAGCCTCTATCAAAAAGAAGGGCAAAAACATATGATAGAATAGTTGGCAGTTCATTCCACTGCAGCGACATCTGAAATAGAGTCTAAGCCGAGGAAAAATGAATGAATGAATAATATAATCAATTGCTTTTTACAGTATACATGTACAGCTTATTTCCAGAAATGCATTCCTCTTTCTTTAATCTTGGATTTCATACTCAAGTGACATTTCAGTATTACCCTGTCCAGCCAATTAACCTATTAATTCTGTGACTTTAAACAGAGGAGATCAAGATGTACTCCAGCTGAAAGTCAACTTGACTCGGGACATAATTTGTGCTCTCTGAGGGAGACGTACTGTACTCGTGTTTGTTGCCTTTGCTTCTCCTCCTCCCCTCGGACACAATCCACAAATAAAGAGCGGCAAACCACTTAAATCCTTCCCTTGCCATCGCCTGTACTTTTGTGAAATTGTAGAGGAAGCAACAAAGGCAAAGGAGCTTTTCTCACGCTGAGCTCCGCTGGAAACAGGGCAGCTGGAAATCTGTGCTCCAATTTCTGTCCTGAAATCATAGAATGTTCCAAACAAGCAGACCTGCAGATGCAGCCATTTTCGTGAGACCTTTGGGGTCTGCTTCCCAACCCTTCAAGCCTGAGAGTCATTGGGGTGTTACGAACAATGCATGAGCATTTTACAGGGATGACCCCTCACAGCATGTCGTGAACCACCAGCATTAAAAACACTCAGCAGTGTGTCAGAGAGACTCGGAGCAGACCACCTCCAAAGATTTAGACATCAATTCCATCGGCTCAGATTTCTACAGGTAAACTTGAGTTTTGATAAAATTCCAGATTTTACATAAAGTAAAGACTTCGGCATCATGTCATAGCTAAGGGCATAGCCTAGGGGTTGAGTCAGAATAGGGAAAAACATTCCTTCTTCCTCCATTAGAAATGAATAACGGCAACCTGGAGCTGTAGCAAAATTGTGCTTTTTAACACCAAAAACGACACCCCTGGCAAATTAACCATCTCTTCCTTGAAATCTCCAAGACATTTTTCCTTTAAATATTAATGTTACCATTAAACAATCCACCTAATAATTCTTATACTGGTGAATGAGTTGAGGCATAATCTGACAGGGATGCATTTTTCAGCAGTACATAGACGTGACCATCACCAAACTAACTAAACAACAATTATTAAGTTTGTGTGTGACAATGTGGGACATTTCTAACACTAAAACATAACCTGAAACTTTGTGGAACTTAATAAAAACATGTATTCTGCCTGTCAGATCCTTTATGTACTTTGTATCCTTTCGGAAAACACAATAACAACGCATTGTAATTTAATGAGTTTATTTTACACGTAATTTAAATTCAGGAAATCACCTGCTCCACATTTTATAATTTTTTTTTCATATGTGAAAAAAACTAGACTGTAGACATGTAAATGGCTCACATAAAAGGCAAGAACACATTTATATTTACTCAATACAACAATTAAACCAAAAGACTGATAACAATGCAGAATATTTTTTAGAAATGGTATGCTTTTCAATGCTAAATGGAGCAAGTGGTCAACCTACCGGCTTCAGCAATTATTTAGCAGTATAAAAACTTAAGATCTGAGTTTTTAAACTTATCAGATGAACATGTTACACAGCAGCTTTTCAATATTAAATCAAGCAAAAATATATCGTTTTTTTTTTTTTTGTGGGCGTTCCCAGCTATGTCGACCAAGTCTATGAGACCATTTTCATTAATTAATGCTGCATGGTAAATTGCTGTAAAATAACCAGAAAACACACTAACAGCAGAATTCTGTCAATTTACTGGTAATATTAAAACTTACCATTAAGGCATTTTTTAACATGATCACTGCACTGTATTTTACCAATAATATTACTCATGGTGTAATCATTTATGCGGGGCACTGTATAAGAAAGGGTTGTATATAATATAAGCTAATTTATCAAATAATCTTATAATCAAATAATCTGTCTTAGTTTTTAAAACAGACAGCAAAACTAGATAGACAGCTTCAGATATCATGAGCAAAATCAAGATTTTGGTTAGATTAATCATGTGCTTTGCCTGTTGGTTTAAAACATGTATTTATTTGAATGTTAAATCCCCAAGTTTTGTTTTAATTGGACACAGTCCTGCTGTTGCGTAATAATAATAATAATAATGTAATGGCAAAAAAAAAAAAAAAAAAAAAGAGACAATATTATAGTGTTATGATATTATTAAATTATTTAACTATAGGTTAATTAGGTTAACTAAGCAAATTAGTTTAATTAGACAAGTCACTGGACAACAGTAGTTTGTTCTGTAGTGGAAAAAATAATAATTCTTAAAGGGGCTAATAATATTTACCATAATATATTTAAATATTTTTATATTATTATTATTATTATTATTATTAAAAAAGTAAAAGAAGAAAAGTGAAGAAAAATATAACGGGACAAACGGTAAAATATTTCCTTGCTGTCAATAATCAATTGGGAAATATCTGAAAAAGAATACTAATTTCACAGTAGGACTAATAATAATTCTTTCTTCAAATTTACATATTTTTAGGTACTATTTAATACTGATTAATTTAATTAATAAGGTAAACTGCCAGGAATAATACATTAAAATACCATACAAAAGCAATATAAAAGACGTAGCCTAAAAAGAGGTTACTTGACATAACTATTACAATCACTAATGTCAATAGACCATGTCAATATATTGACGACTGACTAAGACTGTGAAGTACTGAATAAAACCTTGATCACCTGCTTTGATGAGACACCAATCCTACAGCATTGGATCTCTAGGGAAATTAGTCACTGGGGTCTTATATGCATTGTCACCATCACTGTCTCATTCCCTCTACTTTTCTTTATTTTTATCTCTTTCGGGTCTCAGGAACAGGTGAAGAGCATCTTCAAGTGCTTCCTGTAAGAGCTTTCCTTAAGAGGGGCCACTGAACTGATGCAGTCGAAGCCCAAGCGCAAAGAATAAAAAAAAAAAGAAGAGCAGAGACATGGGAGAGAATTGATTACTCTCACCAATCCCATTCAACTAATTGGACAATAACTACTCACAATAAAAGACTGTCTGAAAATCAAGATCTTGCCAAAGTGACTCCACAAAAGACTCCTTCTTTCTCTTTTTACACATTCATCTTGACAACACATTCTCACTCCCGACTTGTCACATATTGATGCTTGATCAGGACTTCTTCTCGTCACTTGCGGTATACGCCTCCAGTGTCATTTCACAATGCTCAGGGTCCTCCATTGATATAAATGAGAAACCTTTGGCATATACAGTACTGTGCAAAAATCTTAGGCCACCACCAGCTTTGGGAGGCTAAGACTTTTGCACAGATCTATCTATCTATCTAAAAGGTATGGAGCAAGTGCAGGGTCATTACTTTTGGGTGAACTTTACCTTTAATATACAAACAGAAACTATGGGAAATGTGTACACAATATCCAGAACAAAATTACTTTTGGAATCAAAAGACTAGCATCAAAAGTCCGTGTTTACATGACCTCTTTATCAGCTTGAACTTTTTTGTTGAGACTTTTCTGGTATTATGTGCTATTTAATATTAAGCATCTTTCAGCATTTTTAAGAGTTATTCCTTAGATTAAGCATGTTCTATCTTTATTTTTTTCTCTGCAGGTGAGTCTCATACTGCTTATAATATTGCCTATACATACTGCATATAATATTCAGGTCTGGACTTTCAGCAGTGAAACTTAAGCCACACTGAACTGAACTCTAAAATATGGACTTTACTAGAACTTGTTAAGCTGCTTTGACACAATCTACACTGTAAAAAGCGCTATATAAATAAACTTGAATTGAATTAAATTGAATTGAATTGAATTGGACTCTGTGGAGGCCATTCCACGACTGTCTGCTTCATTCGCTGTTTTTCTCTCCAAATATGATTTCATTAACTCTGTTTCATATGTCTTAAACAGTTAGACCCCAAAAATCATTATACCCTCACTAAAACAACAAATGTAACTAAGACTTTTGCACAGTATATGCTGATGTGAAAGGCATTGGCAATTTTATCATTATGATTAAATTACTTTTTAGGTAATATTTTTTGCCATTACTGGGGCATATCTAAATCCTAGTACTATTTTATTTACATTACACTAGGAACACATTTATGAGCACATACCCAGTTCCTAGCACTAAACATGACCACATTTAAAACAAAGGATACAGCAAGCAGATTCTTCATTCGCAGTTTATTCTAAAGATGATTATTCAAAAAATGATTATTCAAAGTCTTCCGAGAAGGGTTTTTTTGGGACAAACTGTTTGCTCAAATGTTTTCTGTCACAAATTCGAATGTTGTAGTCGAAAAGTAAAAGTGTCTTACTGTACGTCAGCTTTGGTTGTTGAATGTTATTGGCTCCCTCTGGGTCTTGTGACTGATCCCGTCAAATGCTAATGGCTCCCTCTGTGTCTTGTGACCGATCGATTCACAGTAATATGCTGGAGTATATTTTGAATCTGAGAATTTCAGAGAGCGGGAGCTGTATTATTTTCAGCAATTTAAATCTAAATTACTCTGTTCTTCACAAATATGCATTGTATGGCTTTAAAGGAGCTGGAATGCAAATTGTTTGTACCACTTTTATATGGTTGTTTTTTTCTCTTCCAATAAATACATGTGACTACACTTTTATTTGCCTGCTGCTTAGTTATGTTCTTCAAAAGTGGGTAGGTTTAGGGTACAGTTGAAGGCAGAATTATTAGCCCCGTTGTATATTTTTTTTCACCAGTTTGTGTTTAACGGAAAGAAGATTTTTTTCAACATATTTCTAAACATAATAGTTTTAATAATGCATTTCTAATAACTGATTTATTTTATCTTTGCCATTATGACAGTACATAATATTTTATTACATAATTTTCAAGATATACTGATGGATTGTTCTGTAGACAACTGCTTTTATTCTAGCTGAAATTAAACAAATAAGACTTTCTCCTGAAGAAAAAATATTATCAGAAATACTGCGAAACATTCCTTGCTCTGTTAAACATCACTTGGGAAATATTTGAAAAAGAAAAAAAATATTTACAGGAGGGCTAATAATTTTGACTTTAGGTGTGGGGTTAGGTGCTCTAAAATATTTCTGAAAGTATGCTTGTTTATAAAAACATTTGTATTTTACAGATACATGCGGTTTAAATGGGACACATAATGAGAATAACCAATAGCAATGGAGGACACATCTCAAATCGATGAAAAATGGTCCTGACCAAGAGTCAATATGTTATGAGTCAGGAGTGAGAAAGTGTTGATCTTGAACATACCCGTTTCATTTTCTATGTAAGGCGCTGTGAATGAAATATAACATATTGTAAACGATTGCAAAAGCTAATTTGCCAAACTCCCTATAGACTACGGAAACTCCTCAAGGAAGGCGTTAGTCATTTTTCTAGCAAGCTTGTGGAGCTCTCGGTTGTGAGCTGAAACTCCGCTGGTAACATCTGACAGGACTCTCATTCATACGCCGGCTCTGAAATGACACTGCAAGCCTTCGGGGTGCTCAGTCACGTTACCAGCATCGGGAAAAGTGACACTCCCAAAGGCTTCCAATCACCAAGCGCTTCTGCCATGACATACATTACCCTGCTGCTGCAGCCCTGACAGTCCAAACTCCTCGCGGCCATTACATCTCCAGCTTCCTGCAGAGAGCAACTCGGAGTAAGCATGATGACTCGGAAAGGTTGCAGACGAGGGTAATTGCATGATGCAAGCAATTATAACTCTCAAAACACGTCCTGAAGAATGAGGATGCTGAATTTTTTAGAGATAGAAAACAATGGCGAGGGCTGTGTGTGTTTCTGCAGCCCGAGGGCTCTCAGTGATGAACGCTGACGGTTTTACAAGGAGCGTTTAAGAGGCAAATGTTTCATCTGGGAGCTTTAAAAAGCAAATTAACTGAGCTCTCTAGCCCTGGGGCAACTGGCTAATTTGATTTGGTGTGGAGGTGGGATGGCGACGGGTCTGTGTTTATTTTTTTGGTGGTGTGTAGGAACAGTAATATAGGAACCAATTTGCTGGTAGTTTTGGGGCTTTTACTGCTTTTTATAAATAGGGACTTAACCTTTGTGCATACAAATAAAAAAGGGCCAAACAAATGACAAAAATGTCTATGTCCAAAAACGTCATAAAAATATCATATAAATGTTTTTTTTATTTTAACTTTCATTGACGTCGATTTTTTTCACCAGCATAAGTTCTAATCATTAATACAAAGCATTCATTAATTTTAATTTAAACATTTAAAGGCTGTTTTTTTTACGAAAATGACAGTTTTTGTTTTTTTTATGAAAAAAAAAAAGGGAAAAAGTAGCTGCCCTGTAGGACGTGGACTTGTAGACAGATGCTTTTATTATACTGGATGTGTTTGCGGAGTCAAATGGATCTTATTAAAGATGGAGCAGGCATGAATTCCATTGATTTCAGTGATTTAGGGAGCTATACATGTGTTTGATTTGGTTATTTAACTTTGTTAGTTTTGTTAATTACAGTCTTGGATGTGTTAATAATTAACAACACCATTAAGTCTCATATTAAGTCTCAACACCATTTAGGCATTCATATTTTTTATGTCGTGTTCCATTTTTATTTAATTACCACTCAGGTACTTCATGGCCAAAAACTTTCATAAAATATAATTATATTAGTTTTAAACAAGTTTTTGTTAAGGAATCAAAACCATACAATGTGGTCAGTGCAGTCTGATTGCCTGATTCATAAATAAAGGTCTCTTCTGAACAAGGGTCAATTAAGGAATCCAAAACTTGCAATGTGACCAGTGTAACCTGATTCACAAACAAATGACTCTTAAAAAACACTTCGTTTTTAGTAATCAAAAGCACAGAATGTGACCAGAGTAGTCTGATTCACAAAAAGAAAATATTATGAGCAGGTTTTAGTTAAGAAATCCAAAACATGCTAATTCACAAACAAATAGCTCTTATAAACCACTTCATTTTTAGGAATCAAAAGCACGGAATGTGGCCAGTGTAGTCGGATTTACACAAAGTATTATATATTAATATAACATATATTGTGTGCAGGCTATAAGAATTTCAAAGAAATCGAATACATACTGATTCACAAACAAATGACTCATGAACAAGTTATTGCTAAGAAATCAAAAATATGCAAGTGTAATCTGTATATTTTTATATTTATATTAATCTGCATATAAATATACCAGTGTAATCTGATTCATAAATGACTGGTTTTTTTTTTATTAACCACATGTTGAGGAATAAAAAAAGACATACTGATTTAAAAGATTCTTTAAAGTAATCAAAAACATACTATACAATCAATGCAATCCGATTCACAAACAAATGACTCAGGAGTGTATGAATTACTAAATCATCATCTGAATCACTTATTAAACAGTAAGATACCATTGTTTTCAATCACATATTTATCAAAATAAAGCAAGATATAAGCAGCTTTTGAACTGGAACTTTACATTGAATCTATCAGTAGAGATCAATCATCATCACTAAATAAAAAGCAATAAAACAAACATGGTTGCGGCTTCTGCCATCAAACGCTTGTGCTCAGAGGTGTAACTCCTTTCCCAACACACTTGAATGCCACTGATAGCAAAACACTCAGCAAAATTGCCCTCATTATTTATCGAATCGAGCACAAATAAAACAGTACCTTTAAAGATTGCATACAAGCAATACAGACAGGCAAGTATTTTTAGTTTTGACGCCATATATTTCCATTTGAAAGTAGCCACTGCTGCGCTGAACCTTCAGACATGAAATGCTAATAACCACATCAGTGTTCACCCCGATCGGCTGCTACCAATAACCTCTGTATAGAACAGTATGGTGTCGCATGGTACAGCAACCTCATTTACAATTCAAAGAGCTTGCCGTTCAGCTGTGTGTTCTGGAGGATGATTCTCATCTGCCGGCTTTCATGTTGTACGCAGTCATTTTGAAGACGTTTGGCAGGAATAATAAGAAGGTTTCTTACAGGATTGCATATGTATAATCATGAGCAACATACTCTTTGTGATGATGAGCGCCATACTGCTGACACTATAATGGCTGTGGTGAGCTCGCGTTTCCCCTCCGTCTCTGTGGTATAATTAAAACATGCTGTAATCATTTTTTGTCCCCCTTTAAGAGCCAAACAAGGACACGCCTACCATAGAAACTAGACACATCTGAAACACACAACAGAGTTCAGCAATTAACAAAAGAACAAGGTTTCAGATCATCCTCCATTCTCACAATAGTTGACTAGAGGCATTTGCTGTAATGATTTGATAGTAATGTATACCTCATTTTGCACATTATTAATATTATTATTATAAATACATTGCTTCATGCAACTGTAAGCTGCACAGTATTGCAGACTGTATGCATCAGTCATGCACAGTTGAAGACAAAACTATTAGACCTCCTGTCAAATTGTAACTGTTTCAAATATTTCCCACGTTGTTTAACGGAGGAACATTTTCAACACATTTTAAAATTGTTTTAATAAGCAATTTCTAATAACTAACCTGTTTTGCCACAATGACATTTTTTTACTATTTATTTAAACTAGTAAGTTAATTAGGTTAATTAGGGAAAGCTAATCAAAAAATAAATTATATTGATCTAAGCAGTTTTTAAATTCTTATTATTTTTAAGATATAATAGAAATTACAGTAAAAAAACATCACTTAGGAAATATAAAAAAATAATAATAATTATAATTCTATTCTATTCTATTTATTTATTTGTTTGTTTGTTTGTTTGTTTGTTTGTTTGTTTGTTTGTTTAAAGGGATAATTCAATACTCAAGTCATTCCAAACCACTAAGATTTTCTACTTTTCTATTATAATAAAAAATAATATAGTAGTTTGCACTGCTCTTTTTCCATAAAACAAAGCATGCAAGGGTGGGCAGGGTCCAAAATGTCTTAAATGAAATCATTAAACTATACCATTTGATATCATTTCACAATTTTCCTTTTGACAAAAATTAGTGTGTTACCAGGTTTCTCACCCTTCAACAGCATTAATCATTTAGACACAACATAATCCCTGATGCACCTTATCCTGCTTTCTTTTATAAATAATAACCACATTAATAACCACAGTACAGTTCTTTCTTATGCTTAAATAAGGGGTGAAAGGTGAAATAAAATAAAAAGAAAACACAGGAGTAAATGCAATATATGATCTAAATGTATTTGACAAGTAGAAGGGAATAACATTCAATTTTAAATCTAATGGAAAAATAACTACATAATCTTTAATAGATTTTTTTTTACAAATAAGCATATTAACATTAAAGCTATACGTATTTAGTTAAGTGATTCCTCTATTCATTTTGTTTGATTAACATTAATGACACAGACAGCAGGTTTACTAATGCACAGACCTAATAATATAACATAGCATACATTAATGTAATCACAATGCATCATGAAAAAGATGACAGTATATTCCACAGCTCTTACACTGGATGTTCTGAAGGGCGTACAGACAAATGTAAAGCACAAAAATCCTGTCTGAGATTGTGAAAATACCAGGTAATGCCAACATCACTAACTGGTATTAAATCAAAAATGTATTACCTGAAAAATAATAATTTAGACAATTTTCAGATTTATGAATTTGCACGCAGAGGTTTAAACAGTCATTCTATCAAAGTACTCTCATGTCAACTCGTGTAATGTTTTATTATAATACTCATAATTACAAAACAGTCTGATATTTGTTTGCTAAATCTTCCATGGCACTACAGTTAATATTACTTCTTTTGAAACCACAGAAATTTCATATG
>CAIGQW010056782.1:106034-125354 GCA_903798125.1 Danio choprae | reverse complement strand
ATATATATATATATATATATATATATATATATATATATATATATATTCCAGATAAACTGTTGCAGAAACTGATATTTTAAGCTCATTTTAAGCTGATTGCACAGTGGAATCTGTCAGATTCCCACTGTACTGAAGCTTGTCCACTTACAATTACAACAAAGGGTTGTTAATGTCTTAAAAGTGCTTTCCACATATCACCTGAGGAGAGCTTAAGTTCTTGGTGGATACTCTGAAACACTCTGGGTGTGTAGAAATGTCAGGTTTTTATAAAAAAAAAAATGTGAAAAAAAAAAAATCAAGAAATTGCATGTCAGCATGAAGCTATTGAACAGCATGTGTGAAAAGTGCCGCAATTAGCCATTACTTGTGCAGTTAAGTGCAATAACCTTCTTTTCAGCATACTTCACATCTGAACATTGCGCTTTTCTTGGGAAATGGATCAAAGTAACAAGCCTAGAGCCAAAAAATTCAGAGTACTTGAGGAGGCAGAGCCCTTTTGCAGGGAAAAGAGAAGATGCCTTTGACCTGAACACAGAAAAGCTTGGAAATGACAGTCGAGCCATAGAGCGGTGTGATTGTTTAGGATGTTAATTACACTGAAAGAAGCTGTAAAACAAGCCACAAGACTCTGCTAAATGAATAGGGAAGTAGGCACAGCTGGGATGCTTATAATCAAAAGCATAGCTGCAAAAAAACAGATTAGGGCTTTAGAGATTAAATATTATCTATTCACAGCATTAAATAAATCAATTTCTCTTGGCTCCATTCACTCCCACTGACGAGTATCTCACATCAGTGACCCTTTTTTCCACCCATGTCACCTGCCTTCCGTTTGCCATTTTCAGTATGGTGATTTATTGGTATGAAGTAAACAATCTTTGGTCATGTTAGATTATATAAAATCAGTAATCTTTCATACCACATTTAAGGCTGACCAACAGAGCAAGCTATTAGGAAAAGTATGGTTTGACAGGCAAACACAACTGAACTAGCACATGGTAAGGGTTTAACAGGTTGGCGTGGCTCTGAGGCTCCGCCTTCTCTTACTTAAAAAAAAATCTATTGATTCATTTGCTCTGTTAAGTCTGTCACAACAACACTGGTCACAACAACACAACAAAACAACACTGACACTGGAACCTTTAGTCGTGTTTGATACTGCAAAGCTATTGGTTTACAGTGTGTTTGTTCTCTTTAGGGGCTGTTCACATAGTGCGAGCACGTCGATTCCTTCACCATTTTCAACACGCTTTGCACTCACACTCCTTTGTCATTGCTAGGCAATCATCTCAGAGGATGACAAACTGACAAAACATTGGTGTAGCTCTGATACAAGTTTTATTTAGGGAGAAAATGAAAAAGCACTGCAGTGTTTGGGTGTTTTGTGTTTGTAGGTAATTACTCTACTGAAATGTGTATAATCTATACACATTGTGGTACACTCACGGCATTCTGAAAAGTTTAGACGTTTTTAACTAGGTGCATCTGGAAAGTGCAAGGGCGTCTATTGGAAATAACGAACTTGCGCGTGCAAAAAACGCGATATGTGAATGGCCACTTAAGAAGCTCACTAACCGGATAGGCATTTCAAACTTCTTTTTACCTCTAAATGAAGATACTTTGAGCAAATCAGGGCTTTTATGTCATTCCAACCTGCATGACTTTTTTCAGTGAAACCCAAAAGAGAACAATATGAACTTATACTGAAGAGAGATTTCCAGCTTCAAAAAAAGACTATAAAAGTATCATGGTAATATCTTTAAGTATCACTGTAGACTACAAGACTTGGATTGCTATATTCTGAGTGGTCTGATAGCTTTGTGTGAGAAAGACCAAAATTTAGAAAATCTTTTAATATCTGAAACAACTCCACATAAGGTTTAATAAGTGCAATTTGTAAAAGTGAGAAATGAAAAATGGACGCTAGACATTTCCCACAATTTTGTATCATAAAGGTCAAAAAGCTCCAGATGAACTACATTTTATAGTGCAATATAAAGAGTCATTTATGCTCATATATCAAAAGAGCACTGTAAAAAATGCAGGGTTCCACACAATTCATTCATTTGGTCCCAACACAAATCGATTAAGTTACCATAACAAATTTAAGTGGATTGAACATAAAATTAAGTTGTCCCCAAAAAAACCTTAAGAATTGTGTTGTTTCAGTTCATTTTAAATAAGTAGTTTATAATAAGCAGCAAAAATCATTTTTTGAGGGAGTTTTCCAATTTTCAACTAAAATTAACTCCTGAATAATTATCACAAATATATCGTCAAAGAAATTTTGAGGTATATTGGCATTAGAATAAATACAATTAAGTTTATTCAGAAACAAACATTATTAAAATCTATAGCGATATTGTATTAGAATTAAACTACCTAAAATGGTAAAACATAAACAAAATAACATAGCATACAAATATAAAATATACTGAAACAATTAAATAAAACAAATAAATTAAATTAAATAATAAAAAAATTTCAATAAATTCTTTTAGGGTGAATTTAGCAAATTTTAGTTTTTCTTTTAATCTGCTTGTGAAAGATATTAGCTGGTAAAGCCAACTTAGTATTCGCAAATGTGAATGTCCCTCTACAAGCCCACATATTACACAAAAGAGGCCTGCAATTTATTTACTTTTTTCAAATGCTTTTCTCTGCATTATTTCATATTATTGTTATATTCTGTTTTGTCAAATGCATTGTGGCGCTCTCATGAAAAGCATACGCTATAAAAGATGGCATGATTCCACTTGACATGACTGAGGTTTGTAGAAAGACAAAAGCCCTTAAAACGCTCTTGCACGGGCACCATCACCACCATTGACGCTAATGCAAAAGAAACAGTAATGGGGAGCAACTTTCAACAGCCGACTGGTTTGGCATCAGACCAGTCTCACAAGAAAGAGATATGCAATCACTTTTTAGCAGTGTTATGGTCCTATTCAGAGCAGAGCCAGTGTGTTGGGTGGATGAATGGCTTGCTAATGGAGCAGATATTCATGCTGAGGAGATGGAGAGATAACATTCTGCTGTGGGGCGTATGGGAGAGAAACTCTGCTGAGTGAGATAATGCAATGTTTATGGTAATATTTTAATCTCTTATCGTGCTAGAGGAGAAACCCGGAGGGTATTTATCAGCTTTTGAACTAACGCACCACTGCTTTATTCATTTTTATCTTTATTCTTAAAAAAAACTATTTTCCCATCTTTGTGGTGCCCTATCAAAAGCAACAAGAGATTTTTTGCCTCCTCCTTTGCTCTCTCTTTTATGTGATTGATGTGTTATTTTAATATTTCATTTTTTATAAATGTCAGCTTTACACAATTTTGTGACCAGGAAAAGCCCAATTGAAGCCTGTGTTTGATGTAAATGAGAAGGTGCTTATATTAAACAAAAGCCTTCTTAGTGTCAAGTACCAAAAAGTCAGTTGTTGCTACTATAATATTAAAAAATATCATGTTTAACCGGGGGCGGTGCGGTGGCTCAGTGCTTAGCACTGTCAACTCACAGCAAGAAGGTCGCTGGTTCGAGCCCTGGCTGGGTCAGTTGGCGTTTCTGTGTGGAGTTTGCATGTTCTCCCCGTGTTTACGTGGGATTCCTCTGGGTGCTCCAGTTTACCCCACAGTCCAAAGACATGCGCTATAGGTGAATATAATAAACTAAAATTGGCCATAGTGAATGCGTGTGAATGCGAGATTGTTTGAGTGTTTCCCAGTACTGGGTTAAGGCTGGAAGAGCATCCGCTGCGTAAAACATATGCTGGATAAGTTTGCGGCTCATTCCGCTGTGGCGACCCCAGATAAATAAAGGCACTAAGACCTTTCTTTTATTTTGTTGCTTCTTGCACATTTCAAAGCAAAATAACTAAGTTTTTATTTCATTAATTATTAAGGCTATGTATTAATTTTCTTGGATATTCATCGATCATTCATTGATGCTTTTATCACCCGATTTAGTCAGTTGTCAGTATACAGTGCATTCGGAAAGTATTCAAAGCGTTTCATTTTTCCACATTTTTTTATGTTACAGCCTTAATCTAAAATGGATTAAATCCATTTATTTCCTTAAAATTCTACACACAATACCCCATAATGACAATGTGAAAAAAGATTTTTTGAAATTGTTGCAAATTTATTAAAAATAAAAAACCTGAAAAATCACATGTACATAAGTATTTACAGCCTTTACTGTGAAGCTGTAAATTGAGCTCAGGTACATTCTGTTTCCACTGATCATTCTTGAGATGCTTCGGCAGCTCAGTTCAGTTGATTGGACATGATTTGAAAAGGCATACACCTGTCTATATAAGGTCCCAGGGTTGACAGTGCATGTCAAATCCCAAAACCTAGCATGAAGACATAGGAATTGTCTGTAGACCTCTGAGACAGGATTGTCTCGAGGCACAAGGCTGGGGAAGGTTACAGAAAAAAACTGCTGCTCTGAAAGTTCCAATGAGCACAGTGGCCTCCATCATCCGTAAGTGGAAGATGTTTAGAACCACAAGGACTCTTCATAGAGCTGGCCAGCCATTTAAGTGAAGTGATCGGGGGAGAAGAGCCTTAGTCAGGGATGTGATCAATAACCCGATGGTCATTCTGTCTGAGCTCAAGCGTTCTTCTGTGGAGCGAGGAGAACCTTACAGAAGGACAACCATATCTGCAGCAATCCACCAATCAGGCCTGTATGGTAAAGTGGCCAGACGGAAGCCACTCCTTAGTAAAGGGCACATATCAGCCCACCTGGAATTTGCCAAAAGGCATCTGAAGGACTCTCAGACCATAAGAAACAAAATCATCTGGTCTCTTTGGAGTAAATGACAGGCGTTACATTAGGAGAAAACCAGGCAGCGCTCATCACCAGGCTAATACCATCCCTACAGTGAAGCATGGTGGTGGCAGCATCATGCTGTGGGGATGTTTTTCAGCAGCAGGAAGACTAGTCAGGATAGAAGGAAAGATGAATGCAGCAATGTACAGAATGAAAAACTGCTTCAGAGTGCTCTTGACCTCAGACTGGGGCGACGGTTCATCTTCCAGCAGGACAATGACCCAAAGCACACCGCCAAAATATCAATGGAGTGGCTTCACAACAACTCGGTGAATGTCCTTGAGTGGCCCAACCAGAGCCCAGACCTAAATCCTATTGAACATCCCTGGAGAGATCTGAAAATGGCTGTACATCGTCGCTTCCCATCCAACCTGATACATAACAGCTTGAGAGGTACTGCAAAGAGGAATGGGCAAAAATTCCCAAAGACAGTTGTGCCAAGCTTGTGGCATCATATTCAAAAAGACTTGAGGCTGTAATTGCTGCCAAAGATGCATCACCAAAGTATTGAGCAAAGGCTGTGAATACTGATGTACATGTGATTTTTCAGGTTTTTTATTTTTAATAAATTTGCAACAATTAAAAAAAATCTTTCACATATGGGGTATTGTGTGTAGAATTTTGAGGAAATTAATGAATTGAATTCATTTTGGAATAAGGCTGTAACATAAAAAAATGTGGAAAAAGTGAAGCGCTATGAATACTTTCCGGATGCACTGTATATCAACGCAATCTCACAGCAATTTGTAAGTTTTTTTTTTATTTAGATTTGATTAATTTGAATGAATTCATTCATACATTTTTGTAAAATTTGCTCATCCACCAATGAGGTGTAGGATTAGGGGTAGGGTTTGGGGACACACCTTTTAAAAATTGTACATTTTAAGGCAAATTAAGTCTTAAGTTGACTTCATCAACATCATAATTTTTGTGTGAGAACAAATAAAGTCATAGTCATACCGTCTCTAATATTAGTTTCTTAAATGTAAAGATACATTTTTATTAGTTTTGCTATGATTAGGTATGTGATGCAGATCTGCAGCTCAGAGAAGTGCAGAAGGGTCTTCTCTTCAGAGGCGAGTGGACAGATTGTCGAGTCACTTTTCTACGCCACCCTCCAGATTCACACTGTACCACATATGCCACCACAAATGCTACAGTTCCGTTTTGCTTCTCATTTTTCATGATAGTAATTTTTTTTTTTTTGCTTTTTGCTGACTCCAAGTAAACTTGGCTGTTCACTTTATAATAAAAAGGAACATCTGTTATATGTTCTATGTTGGCAGAGTGCAATGTTTTCTGTATGTCTGCAGCACATCATATATATATATATTCACAATAAGCTTAGAGGGTATTAGAGCATTAGAGAATAACAAATCACATAAAGATAATAAGTTTCTATTTTGGGTGAACTGATACTTAAATAATGTTCTGCTCTTTGCTTTGCACTTTTCCCCCTCCGTCTATCCTAATATTTTAGATTCTATTTGGACCCGAAACATCTGCTAGACTCCTGGAAAGGTGGCATTAATACTGTATCTGGAAGGGCCTAACAAGTTGAATCTGGTAAAGAAACACACAGACACAGACACAGACACAGACACAGACACAGACACACACAGACACACACAGACACACACAGACACACACAGACACACACAGACACACACACACACACACACACGGTTGCGTGTTGCTTAATTAACAGTTTCCCTATTTCACAATTCATGTTTTGTTTTTGTTTATTTACTGTTATGAATAGTGTACAAATTGCAACCACTTTGGACAGAAATCACAAAATACAAAAATCTTATGGATATTTTTTTACACTGTGGACCAAAGGACTGGAACAGCATTTTCAAGTACTGGTCAAACATATTTAGTTGATACTGACTGTTCTAATAAAAATGATAAAGCATATTTGGTGCCATATTGTTGCATTTTAAAAACTGAATGAATTATTGAAATTGTGAACGTTTTCAAAAAAATAGTTTTTTTTTTGTGATTTACAGTCTTTTTTATCTTTACCATATTTACACTCAAGAGAGTCGAATAAAATAACAATATATTGTAGTAAAAAAAATTACACCAAACACCAGCATACAATTTATTTTACACCGCGTGGTGTTAAATATAGTAAAAAAAAAATTAACTCTGCCCAGAGTTGAAATTACCCCTATTGTAGATGTCAATGTGCCAACACTTTTGAAAGTGTTGAATTAACTCTGGTGGGAGTGGACCCCATGAGACACTTTCAAAGTGTTGAAATGAACTCATTTAGAGTTGTTTTGGCTCCCCATATGTTGCTGTGTACCAGGATAAAGTTTTTTTTTGCAAGCTATAGCTTTTTACTGTAGTATTTACAGGCTGTTATGTATACTTTTTACAAAATAATTATATGTCACTGTTTTGAAACAGGATACAGACTACATAACTGTATAAGTGTTATAAAACTGTATTATAAATATAAGCAACTATGACATTACATAATTAAATAGATTTTTTTTAATCCTATTCACTTTCATTCTATTCTACACACACACACGCACGCACGCACGCACAAACACAAACTAAAATAAGTAGGAAAAACAAGCAATCCCACTGCATCATCTATCATTATTTGTGGAAGACAAAGCCTGGTGGTTTGCCAGAGTGTTGGTGTTGCAGTAAAGGGTTTGGCATGGGGTGGCAGTGAGTGCCATGCGTTTGTAGGGAACGGCCCATATGGATACAGGAAGCACTGGGACAGCCTGCACTCTGCAAGGGTGGAAAGCACTGAAGCAGAGAGGGCTGAGTGTGGATATTTACAGGCTCCAACAAATCATCTACGCCAAACATGTCCAGCCACCCACATGCTTCTTTACTACCATTAACCAGTGCCAAGAAAGACCACATGCTCTTTTCGCAGACCCTCACGCTAAGTATAACCGATCCTTCAACGTCCTGGGGCTTCATGGGGCGTTCTAATCATTTACAGATCAAATCGTGACATCAACTCAACTTAAGTTTGAGAAAAAACAAGCAAAAGAAATTACATTTATAGAATGGAAGCCTATAGGGGAAAACTCACAGTATGGGGGATTTATAAAATAACCCCTTTGTTTGAATTATTTTGTTCATTTCTTATTATTTAGCTGTGAACTGTTAAATGATCTAAATAGTTTTTCCCATTTGTAAAAAAGTGTTTATTCTGTTGTAATTGCATTGTAAGCACACTACAATGATACCAATCATATAAATCTGGCCCAAAAAATTTGAAAGATAAAAACAGAATGAAAGAATACAACCTGCAAAAGAAACACATAACAAATCTAACGTAAAATAATAATAATAATAATAATAATAATAATAATAATAAGTAAATAAAAATGATAACATCTAAGAAAAGCAAAATATAAAAGAAATTAAATATATAATGAAAGAAATCACAAAATAAGAAAAAATAACCAAACAACTCAACACAGAACAAAAAATAATGATGAAACAAAATAATAAACAAAGAACAAATAAACACATAAAAACAAAGTATGAAAAACAAAATAAAACAAATAAACAATAATAAACAATAAATATTTAAAAATAATACAAAACAGACAGACAGATCAAAATGAAAGATTTCAAAATAAACAAACAAACAAAGGAAAGGAAAAGAAAGGAAGAAAAGAAAAGAATACATGTAGGGGAGTGGACTGATCTGAGCCAGCACAGTGGGTGAAAGAGCAGAATTGTGGATAGTGATTAATCTGGGCAAGCAGCGGCTGAGACAGAGCTCTAGTTGCTCTGTGTCTGTACAGGCAGGATGGCATCGCCGGGCTGCAGAAACACACCCTGTATGATGCCACACATCCAGCACATCATTACAGCAAATGATGCACATTTACATGCTCGGCTGGCCGTTGTGCCATTGAGAATGAGGCAGCAGCGGCGCAGCTTTCCAAGAGATCCACCCTCTTTCCACATGCAGCACCGATTCCTCCACAAACACACACAGAGACCAGTTCTAAGCTGGCACTCGTCTGCCATCTGTTGTTTAATGGTGTCCTGTAATGGATACCTGGCCCCGGGGCCCAAGCTTTTCTCTGAGGGACACCCGCAGACCTGCAGGCCAGAGAGATCACATTGCGGAGAGCAGATCAGACCATCATCATAACCCTGGCTGAAGATGAATGAGGCTGCAGGGAACAAATCAGGCTATGCTTGCAGGATGGACTCGAGCTAATAAGAGCACTCAAATTAAGCACCCTTCTGAGGTAATGACTTACATGGAGGAAAAAAAAGAAGAAGGAGCCAAAAATAAATAACAAAAAACTAAATAACCTACATACAAACCAAAAAGAATAAAACAAAACATGAATAACAAATATGAGGAATGGAAGAAGCTAACAAAAGAACAAACATAGAAGAAAGAGTGGAAAAAACTTCTGAGAAACTAAATAAAAAACAAAATAGCACACAAAAAAACAACAACATTGAAACAAACCGTATGAAAGGAATGAAGATATAAAAGAAACAAAACAAACAAACAAAAATAATAAAAGAACAAAAAAAAGTACAAACTGAGAAAAAACAAACAAACCAAAGACAGATCAAATAAAGAAAACATGAAATTAATAATAGAATACGAAAAATAAAGAAACAATGAAAGAACAAACAGTAGTGAAGGAATGAAGAAATGAAAGAAACAAAACAAACCATTAAACCAGGAAAAAATGAATGAACAGAATGAATGAACAACAAAAGTACAAACACAGAAAAACAAAACAATACACAGAAATATCAAATTAAAGAATGGAAGAATACATAAAAGTAACAAAAGTACAAAAAATGTAAGAACTAAAGGAGTAAAAACATAGAAATAAATTAAATGAAACAATGAAAGACCTACGAAAAAATAAAATAAAGAATGAAAGAACCAAAACAATGCAGAAGAAAAGAAATAAAATAGCAAAAATAATTAATGTAGAAAGTAAGAAAAGAAGATTATGTTTGTATAAAGTAATAATAAAAAATAAAAGAAATAATAAATAAAAAGAAAAAAAAGAAATACACAGAACAAAATGTAAAAAAAGAACTAAAAGAAGATTGCATAAGCTCAGAGGAGACTGAGCATTTGTTGTGGCTGCTCCCATATTGTGGATAGCCTTGCTTTATGAAATCTTCCAGGTTATGGAATCTTTTGACCATGGCTTTTGACACTTGATTTGATATTTGTTTTAAAATAGTGTTTATGTATGTGGTTTTGTTTCAAGTATGTTATACAAGTTAAGTGTTGTTTTGTGAAGTCCTTTTATTGTACAGCCCTTTTATCTGTATGAACGAATGAAGATTTAAAACAAAGGAGCAACAAAAACAACAAATTAATTAGGTAAAAAAAAAGAAACCTGAACAAAAATATTGAATATACAACAATCTTCAACACTGATAATAATACACCAACTCAGCATATTAGAATGGTTTCTGGTTTCAACTTATATACAACTCTATTAAAGTAGTTTTGTAAATAAAATTGTAATACTCTTCCACAATTTTAATAAAAAACATTACCCAATATTTCTTAAACAGTAATGTACAACAGTAAAATGTACAAATGAAAAGGTTTCCACAGCTGAATAAAAAGCATATTTTAAAAGGCATTAATACAAGCAAAAACTTAAATACAAAACTAAAACAAATGCCTTTTAAGCAAAACCTCCTCAAGGGCACACAGCTGAGCTAATGGTTCAGGAAGTTTGCAAACGAATATTAGGGAAGGAGGAAAAGACATGGGAAAGCAGAGATGGGATCTATTTATACCAGGCTGACAGAGCGGTTAAGAACTTCATCTCGTAGCTCAGATGGCACGATTGCTCAACTGAGGAGGGATTTGACAAGAAGCCTACGTGTCGATTAGAGATTATATTGCATGCTCCGCTGCAGAAAAAAGTGATGATGTGACCAAACACTGACACTAAATACAATATTGTGGAAGGGTCTTACAGACAGATCCTATCTCTGGACTCTACATGAACCTGTGTGGGGCGAGAACGATATTTATGAAGGTGAGCTGTTTTTATATCAATGACAGCTTAAAGAGCATTTCTCTGGCAAATGACAGAAAACTTGTAGAGCGATAGGTCTGTCTTTGTCAAAGCCGAGAACTGCGGTGGTGTGATAGATAACAAACGTGCTCAAGCCCACTGTCTCACAAAAGGTTAATTGAGTCTGCTTTAGTTAATGAGTGGCAGGGTCTTCTCATGGGTTAACTAGTCTATCTGTTGGACCTAAGCGTCTGCCAGTGAAATCTCCAGCCGGACCACACAAGGTCCAACTCCAGAGTTTAACTCCAGAGAAGGTCCAGAGTTTCTCTTTTATGTTTATGCATTTGGCAGACATTCAAAAATTCAAACTACAGTAAGATGACGATGATGTATTATGAAATGATAATATTACATCATAATGTATACAAAGACAGAACTTTTTATTAATGAGAAATTAAATAATAATTTCATTAAATATTAAAATGAGTTGAAACAACACAATTCTTAAGTTTTTTGGACAACCTAATTGTTATATGTTCAATCCACTTACATTTGTAAAAGGAACTAAGTTAACTTAATCAATTAGTGTTGGGACAACATGAAGGAATTGTATAAAACCAATTTACGACAGTTTGATATGAAGTGTTTAAAACAAGACTATCTAAATCTACAGTGTAGTTTGTATTAATCTCTTTTCTTTGACATATATTACAGTACAGAATGTCTCTTTCAGCATGATCAAAACATTCGTCATAGAACTCAATGCACACAAGAAGCACACAAAAGGTTGCATCTGTATGATTATCCTGTGAAAAATGCTTCAAATCCTTCACATAAAAATCTGTCTACAGGGATTCATATAGACAATAGGAAGTCAGGGAAGGTTTTGTCTCATTGTCTCAAGTTTCATTACAAGATGTTCACATATTGGCCATTTAAAATAAAAAGCAATTATTCCAACAGATTTTGTAAATTTAAAGGCCTACTATTATTATTCATGTTCACAATAATCTACAAACAGCCCCTTAGGCTCACTGTTTATAGTCCTTGCTCAAATTGTCATGTGTGCTCCCTTTCCTCCAACTGTGGGCTCAAAACTAGGTGGTGTTGAGTAATTAGCTTCATTTTTCAACAGAACGTGATAATTACTTTTGATAAACATTTGCATAATTGAACTACTAAGTGCCTCGTTCTCTTCTTTTTTTTCAGTGCCTCCGCCCAACCCTCTCTTTACAGTGTGCTGGAGGTTAATGCTGTTCACCAGCTCGCAACATTCCTCTAGAAAGCCATGCACTGCAATGGAACAAGATAATAGCTGTTCTTTTGTTGTGCACAGAGAGCAATCACACATTAACAAGGTTAGAATAACAGAAATGTATAGCTACTATGGGACAGGGAATTTATTCATTTGTTTTGATAACATGGTACTTTATTCTAAATACCCATGCATATTGAGTACAAGAATCATTTGATGACATGCTAAAAGACTATTTAAGGACCACAGTGCAGGCCAAAAATTATTCATTATTTGTCATTTCAAAATGTGTGTGTCAAACATAATACATAATATATATACTGTTTATATATTTTCTATATAGTACAAAAGTATGTGATTTCGGACGTAGTCATGCAGTATGTCACGCTACTCATCCGCACTTCAATGTGCATGACGTAGTGTATACATGACATCACTTTACTACAGTGTTTGTTCCAAACCGTCATGGTACGAAGCTCACGGTTTAGTTTATGCACTCTCGCAACAAATAAAGTCCGTCCAGATGTGCAATCACTGGAATTAGACAGAAAAGACCACAGCAGTACTGACAAGCCATTCAGAAATAATGCATCTTAGCATCTGAAAACGCGAGACTAGCGCTCAGGAGTGGTTCCGCCATGTTGCCGTTGTCATGCCAACTTGCTACACTGTAAACAGAAGCTTGCAACCCTAGTCCCACCTCTGAGTTCTTCTGATTGGTCTACTGGTCTGAAACTGACAGCATGACAAATGAGTGCTGTTGCTTTATCTTCACATGCCATTTAAAAAAATGTGATGCTGAAAAAGACGCCAATGTATAACGGTCATACATATCCGTCAAACAATGGAAAAATAAGCTTTGTTTATATACTGTTTACATACATATTCACGTATATGCAAAAAAGATGATTAGGTATTCGCATAGATCCATATACAAGAAAAAAACTAACTCAGTTGCTTTTACTGGTCCAACTACACATAAAGCAGGCTTGGCTGTATTAACTGGAGATTCTTGTGGAATAGCATTTCAGTTGCTCACGGGCTTAAAGAAGAGCGAATTAAAGAGATAGAGCAAAGGCAGGCTGAGAGGAAAACCAGGACCAGTGTCTTTCTTCCTCCCTACACCTTTGTGATATCAATAATTCCTTATCTAAATGGATCCAGAGCTGCCCGTAACAGCTTTTTGATTTCGTGTGAGACCATGCCAGGCCTCATAAATAAATATGAGGGGAGGTGGGGGAATTCTGGGATGCTGTAGTTTACCTCATGATGCAGGAGACCCTCGCTAAAAGCCCTGGCAGAGGCTCAATCTGTCGGGCACTGCCAGGCTGTCACGGCATAGCACATCAGAAACCACAGGCCGGTGGCGTGCAGGAGACTTCTCAAATGAGGAGGCAAAGTTCCCTCTCTAGGGTTTGGGGCTTTAGTCATTTCAGTGTATTGTTATGTCCCGTGTGGGACCTGTTTGTTATGGTTCTTTTTGTGATTTGCAGAGCCTGTATGGTTGCTGATTTGTGGGTGGGTCATCTCACCTGAGATCCATTATGTGGTGTCTATAAGGAGTCCAATATTTGACATGAGGAGCGAGCTCGGTTAGCCGGACCTCCCAGCTTGGCGTTTTTTTTAGTTTGTTTTGGATCATGAGCTCAGTCCACTACCACTACCAACTAGATTAATTTGTAAGAATGATGTTTATAAGTTTATTAAATTATTAAATGTTGTTACATACTATACTGAAATGTCATTAATTATAATGTATAATGTTATGACCTATATTATGATTTGAAAAATAAGAAACCACTTGTTAGTTTCTCTGGGTTTCCGATTTATAGTATATTAATTTTAAGACAAAACATTAAAAATGTTTTAACTAAACAGGAAAGTTAAGAAAGCAACATTTGGGTGTAAAAACCCTGTTATTCATATATTGCTGTTATTATATATTTTTTATTTTGACCAATTGTACTTTTCTGTGAAAAAAACAACACATATTTAATGTCAAAATGAAAGAATTTTCAAGATTGTGTTTATTTTTTCAATAGCTGTACATATACAGCTATATACAAACACACATCAACTGAGCATATGTCATTTGTTCTTTTTTATTTTAAATGGAGACTTTCCAAAAGTAGATTTCATTTTGGTATTTCTATCCTTTGCTTTTAATTCAACATCCCAAAATTCATAGAAAAATATGTGGATGGAAACTTACCAATGAATAGAGTACATAAGTGTTTTCAGGTTTCATTGCGATTACCATTTTTTTCACTCAAATTTTACTTGTAAACACATCACTTCTTTTTTCCTTTTCCTCTCCCAGAATCATCTCCCTGCTACAGTAAAGCCGGATGACTGATGTTCATTAAAAACACTTGTGCTGACCTGACACAGAGCATACCAAAACACATTATTCTTACACAACATTAGAAGCCCAACCCTCGGCTAATCTACATATCCACACACTCGCACATGGAGACTATAATGGAGAGGACGAGAGACAAAAAGAGAGAACTGAGGGGACTTTTATTGTGACACGGAGGCAGACGGATTATTCTCCTGCCGCACTGAGCCCAACGAGCCGTGACGGGTCCATCTCCAGTTCCCGACACACACAGCGGCAGCGCCGTCTCCAATGCTTCTTATTTCGCACACACGCATACAGCCAAAAAAAAAAAAAAAAAAAAAAAAGCCTCCTAAACCTCCACAAGCCAGTCGCGACCTGGCTGGAATTACGTAATGCTGCAGTTGTCATAGGCATGTGTTGAGAGAGGGAGAAAAATGGGAGGTGAAAACGCAGTGAAGCAAGAAGTCAGACTGATCTATTAGAGCTAATAATTACAATAATAAAACTGTAAAAATGCAGTCATCACCCTAGAGGCGTCGGGTACAAGCGTAGCCCTCTCAAGGTCAGACGAGGGAGGGTCGCTTTATAACGGTTACCTGCTCAGACTCAGGCTGACTGATTACAGGTTCCAGATGTCCTTCTCGTTCAAGGTCATTTCGCCAGAACTGGCAAGTTATCTGACCTTGACTGTGCCAGGAATACTGGAAAGTGATGAGATTTGCCATTGCACCATGTGGGAATATATTAAAGGCAGCTTGAAATGGAAGTTTAAATTGTGGTTTATTTCTATTGTGATGTATATTGGAGTAAAATGACTGTTTAGACAAGAAGAAAGACACCTCAAAATGAAATTTTACTCACTATTTGTTCACCTGAAGGTTTTTTTTTCCTCTGCTGAACACAAAAGCAGATACAGTATTTTGAGAAACGTCGGTAAACAAAAAGTTGATGATCCCCAATTGATGACTTCAATAGTGGTGGGGAAAATACATTGAAAGTCAATACAGTTTGACTGATATATGACAGACAAAAGATATCTAAACTAGGGCTGCACAATATGACGTTTCAGCATCGATATTGCAATGTGCAAATCTGCAATAGTCACATTGCAGGACTTGCAATGTCAAAATTAGGATTATAATTAACCAGGAACCACAGTTCAGAACACAAGACTTGTGGAGTCATGTTTAACTATAATCTAATAGTGTAAAAGATTTTTATTTAGATGTGTTTTTAAAGCAATCCCAAGCAATTTAAACCATTTGGACAAAAAATTATAAAGTTTACTGCAAATTAACAAAGATTGTGTTTATTTATACAATGAAGACTATACAGTTTTATTTTGCATTTGATTGTTGAATGTCTGTACCTCAATACTGTTGGACTCCCGCAAAAAAACATTTATTTCATTTTTAGATTTGTTTTATTTTTTCATCTGTGCTTTAATTCATTTTATTTTGTATTTTTTAAATAATTTTGTAAATTTTCTGCAGATGCACTCCCCTACAAAATCATCCAATCAGCGTTATATCATGAATTAAGAGTCATTTTGTGAATTTATGCTCATATCGCAATATATATCGCAGAAAAAAGGAAATGTGGCAATGTCAGTTTTTTCCAGCCTTAATCTAAACATGCTACGTTCTTTTTTTAGAAAGCACATTGATTTCTTGTCAATCTAAAGTTTAACATTTACAATAAGTAGTGCTCATTAAAGGAATAGTTCACCCAACTTAACTATGAAATGAAAATTCTGTCACCATTTACTCAACCTCCACTTGTTTCAAACCTGTTTAAGTTTTGTTCTCCTGTTGAACACAAAAGAAGATATTTTAAAGAATGTTGGAAAGCAGCAGTCATTGACTTCAATAGAATGTTTTGCTCCAACAATTAAAAAACATTCTTCAGAATAACATGTTGTGTGTTCAACAGGTGAAAGCAATTCATAAAAGTTTAAAACAGCTTGAGCATAAGAAAATGTTTCATTTTTTGGATGAACCATCCCTTTAAAGGTCCAGTAAAAATAAAATAATGTTTTTTAGATGTTAGTATCAGTATATTAGCCTTCAAACATATAAAAAAGTGTGATACAAAACAATGATAAAATTCACATTTAGAAACAGATATAAAACCGATATAAACATGTAAAGCTTTAAGTTTATCACTTCCAAATTGATCAAAGCTTTTATGTCACCTCATACTTCAGTTTGTCATCAAATCTTGACCAATCAAATGCTCTCTAGTATCTGACATCTTATTTGCTTATTTTATTTTTTACCCCCAGTCTGGACTGATAGAAACAAACAAGTGTAAACACCCTTATTTTTCTGATTTATTGACAGAAATCTAGACTGCGCATCTATTATATTCTCACCTCTACCAAATGGCTTGAATGCCTCCTTTCCGGTTCATCTCAAAATGATTTGTTCCTGTGTAATGTGAGAAACAGCCGGATACAAATACAAAATATTGGGACACGAGCTGATGCGTGATTTGCATGGGTCATCTTCAGAACTGAACAATTATCTCCACTGAAATGTAAACACCTGTCAAAGCGTTCCTGAGATGAAGCACTTTCAGGACGACTGCTCTGACGAGAGGCACAAAACACTCACAGGAGAGGACGAGGGAGACCGCAGCTTCTCTCATGTGACATTAACCCTGTCCACCCACAGGGACCTGCACAATTACTGAATAACAGATCGCGGCTATACAAGAGTAGCCAGCCGTAATGACTGAGGGTGTGTGATTTACATCATTAAAGGGTGAGTTCATCCAAAAATCTAAATTTGCTGTTAATGTACGCACCCTCAGCTCATCTAATATATATGTGATTTTTTTCTTGTCACAGACGATTTTTAGCTGATTTTTTACTGGCACTTTGAGAGTAAAACATATAAAAAACATTGAATACATATTTTTATTATATATTTATTAGATATGTATATTTCTTATTATATATAGAAATAATACTTTGGATAATGATGCACTGATTGCCAAAAATCAGTGTTGTAAATTATAGTACAAAAACCTGGTAATAAACTGCCAATGCTTTTTTGTTATTTAACATATTTAAATTTCTCTACTCTATTATTTCTTACAATTATATTGTTTGTTTAAAACTAATAAAATGTCAATAAGATTTACTTTGTTAAACTGCACAGTTTAATTTTCAACATCAAAAGTCGAAAGAGCAGAGATAAAGCTTCAACAATGCAATTCATAACAGTAAATATATAGAAAAAAATACGGAACTTGTTAATTAATAGATTTTTTGCGAAATTATTCAAATAACCAAATGACGATGTAAAACACAAATGTCCAAAGCACATAGACTGAATAAACTAATCTTCATCAGCTGACCTTTTTACAAAAAACATGTGAAATCAAAAAAACTTTCATTTATTTAAAAGTTCTCCGTTCACTTCTCCTGGACTCCTCAGTTAAGTCACTGACTGAATAAACCGGTATATTGATTAAATTTGAGACTGAGTCTGAAAGCAAGGTCGGTTAAGATCTGTGCTGGCTCAAGCCACAAACTGTTAGTGGTTCACTAAAACAACGTATTTCAAAAGAACGATTCATTTGTGACTGTGACTCTAGAGGCTCTGGACTGAAGGTAATCATTTTATTAAGTGTTTAATGTTCAGTTTCTTGCACGGGCTGATCATTTCACTTCCTGAGACGTCAATGAATCATCAGGAGCCACGTTATTGTTCACATTATATTGAAAGATATATTGGGTTGTTTTGTTTTTTTTAACTCTCAAAGTGCCAGTAGCCATTTGTTTGCATTTTATGAACCAACAAAGACCGTCGTTTTAGACCAAAGATATTCTTTAAAGTTTGCATGAACTGGAAGTTGCAAAGACTTTTATTTCAGTATGTTGATGTACTTATCACTAAAACATAATATTGAGTAGGGGCTGGGGCTTTCTTTTTATGCACCATTCCCTTATAGCAAACTAATGGTAAAAGGGGCGTGGCTAAGAATATTCTGGCTAAAGCCGTCAATCTGACGTCGACAGAGAAGGACCACCACTCCAAATGAGAAAGCAAAAGGACAGACTTTGATAGAAGATTACCAAAAACAATTGTTTTTTTGAATGGATTCACTTGCATGGATTAATTGTCCGCCTAAATAACAACGTGCACTAGCAAAATCAACCTTTCGTTATGGGGGAGTAGTCTTTTTACAATTGAACACAACTTCTTTTTAAAAAAAAGCTGTCATTTTTATGTAATTAATTAAAAATATATAAATACATACAGTGCACAGCATATATGGGTACACCCCCCACAAATCTCTTATTGGAATTAATATTTTTCTATAGGAAGCTTTACAATATTATATTTGTGCACATGCATTAGTTTAGTCATTACTGAAGCCAAATCTGGAGCTAATATAACAAAATAACTTACAATAATGGTTAAAAAATTAGTAGCCCAAATTTATATGTTAGCAAACAATATTAAATACAATTTTTAAAAATAGCAAAAATCGAGAGAAGCAAAAAATAAATACAATTTTGTTGAAATGTACATATGAAATATACACACACACACACATATATATATATTCATTCATTCATTTTCATTTCGGCTTAGTCCCTTTATTAATCTGGGGTCGCCACAGCGGAATGAACCGCCAACTTATCCAGCATATGTTTTACGCAGCGGACGCCCTTCCAGCTGCAACCCATCTCTGGGAAACATCCATACACACCCATTCACTACGGACAATTTAGTCTACCCAATTCACCTATACCGCATGTCTTTGGACTTGTGGGGGAAACCGGAGCACCCGGAGGAAACCCACGCCAACACAGGGAGAACATGCAAACTCCACACAGAAATGCCAACTGACCCAG
>CAIGQW010056782.1:46874-60114 GCA_903798125.1 Danio choprae | reverse complement strand
ATATAAAGCTTTAATTGCTTCTGTAGAGAAATTACAGAAATTAAACCATTAAACAGTTTTTATACTATACTTTTTTGCACAAAGTCCTCTAAATAGGGAGCTCTATAAAGTGTTTTCACTTGCATCACAATTTGGTCAGTAACCCTTATGCAAAACCATTACGGAGAAACTTGGATGTAAACAACAGCCTGGTAATTTACTACTGAATATGCTGTTTTGCTTATTTAAGCTTTCTAATCCATGGAAAACATGTGGAAGCTGCAGAATCCTATAGTAGAGAAGGACTTAGTAAGTAGAGAAAAGGGGCAAAATTTTGACTAAATGAATTTAACAGCCTGTATTGTGCTCGATTTGTTATAACTTTTGGCAGTCTTAAGTACTCAAAAAAAAAAAATTAAATTAATTAATGTGATTTTTTTTCTCAACTGTTTACATTTACAAATATAACCAACATTGTACATTTATATGACTTTTCACTTCGATTTGAAAAGCTGTAAAGGCACCACCCTCTTCTGGAAAGGGGGCAGGGAGCTTATTTGCATTTAAAAATACATATACATAAACTGTACATTTAATCAGAATCAGAATCGGTTTTATTGCCAAGTGTGCTTACACACACACACAAGGAATTTGTTTTGGCTACAGAAGCTTCCAGTGTACATAAAGTGACAAGTGACAACACAAATTAAATATGAAAAAGATCACAAACATTAAACGGAGATGCAATCAGTCAAAAAGCTCTGGATGTTAAATTGTATGTACAGATTTGTTATAAATATACAAGTTATAAGGTGCTGTGTACAACTGTGTAGAGAAAATAATGGTGTGCACTTCTAAATGTTCAGCAGTTCGTCCCTGGTATAACTGATCGCGTATGACAAACATAAAACAGGACAAACTAGCAAAAACAGTACGATAGCTGGAGAGCTCCACACCGAGGCAGCCATCCGGGGCGCCATCTTATGACGTAATCTTCCATTAAAATAAGAGGCATTAACAGCATGGCATAATAAATGACCAGTGAAGTATTTTGACCTGAAGCTTCACAGACACATTCTTTTAGTTCCTGTAACTTGTAAAACAACAACAACAACAACAACAAAACATCACAATATGAAAGAATAATCATACTTACAGTCGCGGCTGCCCTGCCAAATCTGACGATGCTGAGATCATTGAAGTCCACATTTTTGCTGTACAGGTAAAATCCTGATGATGCAAACACTGCAGTGGCAACAGATGATACCTTCAGCAGCCGAACAGCCATGAGAGGAACTGCATAAATACAAAAACAAATCAACATGTATATCAGCGGTTCTTCTAATAACACCTCAAATCAACTTTAGTAACTAAGTCTAATAACTTTTTATTTCTCATAATGTCTCATAATGTGTTCCAATTCTCTCAATTAGTAAACAATGAGACACCCATAAGTGCATTTGTTTTCTAATAATATATTTATGCTAATATAATTCCAAAAGACAACTTATTAATACAATTTCAGATGATAGAATGCATATTCGCAAGTTTGTAACTCATTAAACTTCTAATTACTGCTTACCGATAGTAGATAAGATAGCAGCTAGGTAGATAGTAAGATAACTGTTGTTTGTAGGTAAACGTTTAGCTATGGAGTAGAATATAGACATGTGTACCCGGTTCTGCGTTGTGTTGTTGTTTTTTCTTTTTTTTAATGTGGGAATAACCAGAGGGATATCTGCAGTTGTGACGGCTCTTTAATCACTCGTGGTGTAAAGAAAAGCACAAATCTTACAGTGTCTTCGCCTCTTTAGCTTTTCTGTTAAAGGGAAAGTGCAATGCATTTAGCATTCACATGCTTTTATGAAACAAAAATAAATCAAAACCTCAATTAAAGTGAAAACACAAAAATAATGAAACAAATGTGAAAAATAAAGGTTTAAATATTATTTAAACATAAAAACTAGCTTCAAAAGTTATTTTTAAAGTAAAGATGATTTAAGATTAATTAGAGTTTAGCAGACACCCACCTCTCCCATGTGCTGTCAGTGCAAAAAGGGAAGATGGGGGAGCAAAACAGGAAATTTAAAAAACTTAAGCTTTCTTGCAATTTTAAAGGAGAAGAGACACACACCGTGACAAACACCTCAGGTATACTTGATAAACACTTCAGGTAAAACACACATTTTGTGTAATTCTATAAATAAAGTGAATAATACTTTTCATTCCTGCTACACATGCAGAATGAGAAATTACTAATAAACAGCTAATATGCTAGCAAGAAACTAGTTATTGGTGAATATGAGTTATCTAATCTAGAGACACTTTAGGGGGCATGTTACTTAAGTTGTGTCATAATTGGCTTTGACGTGAGATCAAGGTTATGAAAAGCATTAAATGCACTGGTTTGCACAGCTGAAGTGTAAACCAGATGTCAGTTGCGTTTTTAACACGTTAATCAAAGCGATAAATTAAACACCGCAGTAAAACAGTTTAAGCAAAACGTATTGGAGCTCAGATACACCTGTTTCATTCATAATATCAGTCGGTGTATTGTAAGACGCAGTCAGCTGTTCGCAGCTGATGTTGTTTTTGTTACACAAGCGATTGCGTAACAAAGAGAATATAGCTAAATAACCCACACGGTTTGTTGTATGACGCCTAAGTTAATAACGCAATATATAATGTATTTTACAGAAAGGTTTACCTTCATTGACTCTCACGCTGTCATCCACTAACTGGTGTCGCCCTGTGACCTTTCAACTCTGACGTCTCCGTTGACATCGCAACGTGCTTTGCGCGCAATGCATCATGGTCGTTGTAGTTTACAATTACGACCAGTCAATGGTGAATAACAAGAGAAATAAACATAATTACCACTAAAAAAACTATTAACGCTAAAATAAATGTTGAGTTGTTAGGATATTGATGAAAGTAAAGCTTAATGCCCTATATTCTTACAAAAAATAAATAATATCAAATGAATAAACAACAATGAAAATTCTCAGAAGCCAACAGGAGAAGCTCTTATGTAACGTCTTATGATGAAAACGAGGATTGAAACTTAATTACAAAACCCACTTTCTCTATTGAATAATTTACTATTATTAAAAAGGCATTCACAAAAATAAAAAGCTGTATAAATTGAATAAAATTCTACTTATTGAGAGAACAGATGTATTTTAAACATATTCTGTAAACACATTATATACTCCTTTTCATCCAGGTAAAAAGGACAAGATAGTGATGGAGCGTGACAGGATTTAACATGACATGAGCTCGGACAGATAATGTGACCGGAACATTGGTGGAGTCTTCCTTGATGGAGCCTTGATTAACCTCTAAATAAATTAACAAGTGATTAAATGTTTCATGCATTTGCATAACCCATAAAACACTCAAGTTATCACTCAGCTGTTACATGTAAAAGTTATATGGGTTTAAGCCAATTTTGCTCAAGCATCTGTAATTATAACATTTCCTAGAAAGCATCAAAACAGAAGTGTTAATTTGATTGCTTCTATTGTTCACATTGTGTCAGTCGCTTTGGATAAAAGAGTTTGCTATGATGTGCTAAAATAAATGTTTTTCTGAGCCAAAAATAATGACTATCATTCATTTTCACCATGATTTACAGAAAGACAGATGTTCAGAAAGATGTTTTTCACCATACCAGTAGTTTGTTTATACAAAAAAAAATCTTGTCAAGCAAATTAGAACAAGACACAATACTTTACTTTTAGCCCCAAACTGTTAATCATTATTTTTAATATGTTCTGTTATGCTAATATGTTCTCCTATTATCCTTGAGATGTACCTACTATCAGCAAGATTTTTAAATTATTTTAAACAATGTATAACAAGGTTTTACTTTTTTACCTTTTAAAAAGTACAGTTCTGAGTGTTTAAATTGAAATAAAGATGTTATGCTGACAGATGATGTAACATCCTATGACAACATTCTATGACAATGTATGTAGGCCTGTCAAGATATTCATTTTTTTTATTGTACGATATTTTGCACCAAAATATATTGCGATAAACGAAATTATTGTTATTTTAAGACTCATTATATAATCATTATATAATGCCAGAATGACAATACAATACCATCCCAATGCAAGTACACTCTTTTAAAAAACACATATATTATTCTTAAGAATATTTATTTTAATTATAGTCATTTGATCAATTTAATAATTAGGCATTGGAATCAGAATGTGAAAACGCATATCCTAAATAAATAAGTGTTAACAAAAAAGTGCAAGGTAAAGACTAAGATGCTGTGATGTCTTCTACAAGATCTATTTTCAGTCGTAGTAATCTATAGTAAAAACTATAGTGTTTTTTTAACCATACCGACACTTCCGATACAGATCGAGATGTTAAACAATCAGCTAAAATGTTGCTAGAATAGTTTTTTTATATATGGGAGATATATATTGCAACACCAAAACGATTCAGGTCATGTCCATGTGTTGTGCGATAAGTCGATATATTGATTATTGTGACAGGCCTAATGTATGACATACATTGTCATATCACAAAACATTGTTAAAAAATAAAATAGACACTTTACTTAATAATATTGATAATGTGGGAACTTTAAAATACTATGAATAATTATAATGGGTTTTTTTTTCCAATGGTGTTCTTAACAGTGCCAAATGCCTGGTGACTAATTGGTTAATTTTGTTTAAACATTAACATTTTCAAATGTTAATTTGGCCTACTATGCTAAAACATTGATTGAAAATATCATTCTGTGACTATTTATAGGGATATTGTACGTTAATACTCCACAATAGGCTCCAAAATTGAACATTAGTTAAACTGATATCGTGATAAAAATCACAAAAGTTTTTAATAGGTGGTTAATTTCTTAGTTAATGCCTAATATATTTTTACAATCTGTGATAATCAGTCATAGTGGTATTGTAAATGAAGTAAATAACTAATAAAACAATTTTTTTTTTACTAATATTACCATAGTAACTAAAAAAATCTGGCCCTTTCTCACTGTTGATTTTAATTGACATTATAATTCTTTTGCAATTTAATTAGATAAATACAATAAAGCAAAACACTACGTTTTTTTTTGTTATTATACCTGTTAAAGTAACTTTTGTTTGTAGCCTTTTTTTGTTGTTGCAATTAAATTGGTTTATTTTTATTACAGTATATAGTATACTAATACAATACTGACTGTATTGTATTAGTATACAACATCCCGTGATAAAATATTAAGCAATTTATTTGCAGCAAAAACAAATTATACCATCAGAGGCCTATGATGTGGACAGCAAAACCTTACTTATATCAAATAAATAATCTAGCAGACACAAATGGCTTTCCAAAACATCTCAGTCTATGACTTAAATCTCTTTGGAAGTTTTATAAGAAAATACACTAGACAAGAGGTCAACACAACAATGACTGACACACATTAAAGTTTTAGTTCTTGAAAACAGTTATGTCCAGAAAAGAGACAGCCACAATAAATAACAGTTCTGAAGACAGTTACAGAAGTAACATCACTTGACAATTGAAGTCCTCAGCCCTCAGCCCTCTTTATATTTCTTCTGCCTTGTTTAATTTTCTTCCGTAAAATGGCTTTCTGTTTTTCTGCACTTGGAGCTGCACGAAAAAGAAAAGAAAGTTACGTGTTTGATGCAGATGCTCAGAGCAGTGCTTCTAATTTCCAACTTGATGCTTACCTTTGCTCCTTCAATGATGTGAGGATCCTTCTGTAATGCATTCTGCAGTCCTTCTTCTGTAGTGAACCCTATCCAGCAAAACCCCCGATGAAAACCAGTCTCTTTATCCTGAAAAACAAAAAAAAACTAAAGATGAAACCATATCAACAGCACAGCAAGCTTAAAAAAAGTAGTATGAACAATTTTCTTTCTGAATCTTTCTGAATACTTACAAGTGGTAGTAGACACCTCTTCACCTGTCCAAATTGAGCAAAGTATTCTTTAACCTCCTCTGAAAACATGAAATGGCATACAATTATTTTAATTTACATGATCAGAGTTCAATAATGAACACCCCGATGCACTTATACGCGCAATATAACAGATGTAAAATCGTTGATAAGATGACGTTTTACTCACTAGTTGCGACGGTCCATGGTACTTTTGTCACAAATACTTCGAACACCTTTTTGCTCGCTGCTGCTGCTGCTGCCGCCGCCGCCATGTTTCGTCCTTGTCAGTGGATCTTCCGGTGACCTCTAACCACGTGACCAAAATAAAACATATTAATTCCTTTAAACTGTAAGAAATGATAACCTAAAATACCACATTTCGATACGTCTTATGCTCATAATTGTTGATTTATTTGCATTATGTAATAAATACATCTAAATTAAAACAAAGCGCTGTGGCGTTGACGTCAGAAGAAGAAAGGTCACAAGATGACGGCAAAGATGGCAGCCTCCATAGTGGAGCATGGAGAAGATGCTTTTAGAAAATTGTTCAAGTTTTATAGGAGGAGAAACCCTCCTCCAGACTTCAGTGAGGTTATTAACTTCTCCAGACCTTGTAATGACAAGGTGAGCCATTCAGACGTGAGGAATGTTTGCATGTTTATTACGTTTTTAATAAGCTGTTAATTCTAATATTATTAGTACACTTACGTTATTATTAATATTTAGTTATTAGATGATTGTATATTCTGTATGTGTTACCTAATGTGACTATGTTTATTCGATGTTATATATCTTTAACGAATTTATTACTGACAAATCACATCATTCAGACGTGGAATATGACATGAAAATGAGAAATAATATTTAGGAGTAGTTTAACTGTGAACAGTGTTATCGTTGTTAACACGTTATTAAAATATTTTTATAATTAGGTTCATTTATTCATTCATTTTCTTTTCAGCTTAGTCCCTTTATTAATCAGGGGTCGCCACAAAGGAATGAACCACCAACTTATCCAGCATGTGTTTTATGCAGCGGATGCCCTTCCAGCTGCAACCCATCACTGGGAAACATCCATACACACCAATTCACACTTATACACTACAGACAATTTAGATTACCCAATTCACCTATACTGCATGTCTTTGGACTGTGGGGGAAACCGGAGCACCCACGCAAACACGGGGAGAACATGCATACTTCACACAGAAACGCCAACTGACCCAGTCGGGGCTCGAACCAACGACCTTCTTGCTGTGAGGCGATTGTGCTACCCACTGCGCCACCGTGCTGCCCATAATTAGGTTCATTAACCGTTTTTTTTTCTTATGAACTTTGTTTATTAATTCATTTTGCCTTGAAGTATGATATTATATGCTTAACTACTGCACAAATTTGTCATAATATTGTTGTGCCTTTGTGTCAATTTTGTGCTTCTGGTCATCAGTATTTTCTGTTTTACTAGGTTTTTCCTTGTGAACTGAACTCCACTTCTCTAAGTGAGGATGATGTTTCTAAAGCTGGTCTTCAACCGATTAAAGACTGGAGAGCTTTTGGTCTGCATGGGTATCCAGGTATGATGAATAGATAACATACTGTATACTCTCAAAAATGTAACAGATATAATAGATCTAATATTTTTTGTAATACCTAGTCCCTAGGCTTAGTCCCTTTATTAATCAGGGGTCGCCACAGTGGAATGAACCACCAACTTATCCAGCATATGTTTTACGGAGCGGATGCCCTTCTAGCTGCAACCCTTCACTGGGAAACACCCATACACTCTCTTTCACACACATACACTACGGCCAATTTAGCTTACCTAATTCAACGATAGCGCATGTCTTTGGACTGTGGGGGAAACCAGAGCACCCAGAGGAAACCACACACAGAACTCCACACAGAAATGCCAGCTGACCCAGCCGAGGCTCGAACCAGCGACCTTCTTGCTGTGAGATGACAGGGCTACCCACTGCGCCACAACTGCTGTATTATTAAAAATCAGAAAATGTCAATATCTGTTCTATTGCATAATTGTTTCTCCAGTTATTGATATTTCATATTGCTGGCACTAAGGTATAAATATATGGTATAAATCACAAAGAACGCGGTATATTGCTTCTTTACATGTTGTCATATAAATCTTCCATGTTTTTATGTTTTATTTGGATGGGATTACATTGATTATATTGTCATTGTTGAAATGCAGGTTTTATCTTTATATCCAACCCATTTCTACCGGGCTCTCAGCAGTTCTGGGTAAAGCAGTGTCTGAAGATCTATCCACAGAAACCCAACGTGTGTAACCTGGATATGCATATGTCCTCTGTGGAGACCGAAAACATCTGGGAAAGAAGCATAGATGCTATTCAGTAAGTCAATGGTATCATGCATTGTTAATTTTGTGGAATATTATTTTGATATTAATATATTGTATGAAACAATTTATGTGCAGTGTAGTTTGAGGGTTCTGTGATTGGTTATTACACCTTCTGATGCTTTTACGTTTATTCTTGCGTTTTTCTTCTGTGAATTAGATGGCTTTGAGGAAATGCAGTTTATTAGAGTCCTTTATCAGGAAATGTTTGAATGGTTTGTGTTATTGGAGTCTGATCCATCTCAAACTCTTCCTTATCTAAATGGGTCTGTGTATCATTGCAGGAGGAAAGGCAGTAGGAAAAGAGAGCCAAAAACGCTGCTGGAAAAACTGCGATGGGTCACTCTTGGTTACCACTATGACTGGAACTCTAAGGTATTACAGTTACGGTTAAAATGCTTTAGCTGTTGTCTTCATAAAATTACATTTTAATGCAAATATAACAATGCGTACAACAATTAGATTTATTGTTTAATGCAAAGGATTTCTTTTTTTAATACGATTTTTTTATTTTAATTGTTTAGTTTAATTTTATTTAATTAAGTTATTTAGTTTTTAATGAATACACTAACATTCAACGCTTTAGGGTCTTTATTTATTAATAGTGTCATTTTATTATTTATTTATTTTGTCATTTATAATTTTTTTAAAGAAGGAAAGAAATAGTGAAATCAGTACCTTTATTTATTTAGAATATATTAAATTGAGAATTAAAGTAAAATTCTATATAATGTCAAATTAATTGTATTGCTTAAAATGTCTTCTGAAATGTCAAATGTCAAATCTTTTGAACTTCATAACTTTTTCTTTCTACAAAATGTTAAGCAGCACAGCTATTGTCAACAATGATAATAAAATACATGTTTCTTAAGCACAAAATCAGCATATTAGAAATGTTTCTGAAGGAATATGTAACACTAAAGACTGTATAATTGTTTCTGAAACTTTGCAATCAAAGAAATTAATAACTTTTTTTCTAATTTCTAATTAATAAATCAATGTTAACTTCATTAAAATAGAAATAACTTATGTAAATAGCAATAATTTTTCTGAATATACTTTCCTTTATTAACCAATACATTTTCCTTATAATTTGTCTAAATGTTAATAGTAGTAATAATAATAGTAATAATAATAATAATAAATACTATTATTAGATTTTTATATTATTTATTTTACTTTCCATAATATAATATAATATAATATATATATATTTTTTTCCAGCAGAAATAAGCATATTGCTGAGAAGCTATTGTTTTTCTTGGAGAGATAGAACCAGCAAGAGAGAGAGGAAGAAAACACCGCAATCTTATTAGCATTATTTGCTCCTTTCAGGACATTTCATCTCTAATTGTACAGGCCTGATGTCTGCCTGTCTCGTTTATATGCTAATTACATAAAAGTGTTTAGTCTTCTGTCCTATTAAATCAGTCAGGAGGTGCACACCGGTTTCATTAGCTCTGATGTTAGCTTGACACGGCAAACGTCTGACGGCAATCAGTTGAATTTTAAGCAGAGACTCTGTCCTCCTCCTTTAAGTAGAACTGAAGGCTGAGGCGTTCAGTGCGCTCGGATCAGAAGCGTAAGCCGCTAATTCAGCCCTTTGGAGAGGCTGTGATCATATGATTGTTCATTGATTACACTTTCATGCAGAACCGCTGACAATGAGCCACTGCGAATGCCACAGAGCAGAAAGAATGCTGTAAAAGCTCTTTTATCAGTTATGCCAAAGCATTTGTAGCTACAATGACAAAACATCTTTGGATTTTACATTTCATGGTCAAAGGAATCAGGATTGAAGCTTGTTTTCACCACAAAATAAATGTATATAAAACATGACACAAAAAAAATGCAACATTTTGTCTATCAACTATATATATAGTTGAGGGCAATATTATTAGCCCTCCTCTGCAATATTTCTTCTTTTTCAAATATTCCTCAAGTGATATTTAACGGATTAAGGAAATTTTCAGAGTATTATATATAAGTATGTATGTTTGTTTGTTTGTTTGTTTATTCATTCTTTTCTTCTGGAGAAGGTCTTATTTGTTTTCTTTTGGCTAGAATAAAAGCAGTTTTAATTTAAAAAAAAAAAGAAAAAAAAGAAAACGTAATGTCCATGTTATTAGCTCCCTATAATATATCATTTTTCTTTTCAGCAGAAATAAGAATTTTGCTGGGGAGTTTATTGTGCCATTATTTTTCTTGGAGAGATAGAACGAGCTAGTGAGAGAAAGAATGTTGCAAAAGCTCTTTTATCAGTTAAAATAATATTTATTTTAGTTTTACTTTTTTAAAAATAATAATTGGTTAATTATTAGAGGGCTAATGACTCAACTGACTTCAGCGGTGTATATATAGTAATAATATATAAAGTTGAATTATGAGATCAAAAGTTGCATTATAAAAATTTTTTACATTTTGAAATATAAACTTTAGAAAATAAGGAAAATCTCAAAATTCAGAATTTATATATAAGAAATATAATAATTATATATTAAAATAATTGTAATTTTCAGTATGTTTTGCTTGGCATTTTGAATTTGCATCTTGCATCTTTTTTCCTTACCACAAAGTAAATAAATAAATAAGGAAATTATGACCTTTTATCTCTGACTTATCTGACTGACTTCTTGCCCATATGGGTTTTAGATGTGACCATATTCAATAATACAATAAATCATTGTAATGAACATTTGTGACATTATCATGGACTCTTAAAAAATATGAACAATTATTTATTATTTTAACTTTTAAAGGGCATTCTTAAGAATTTTCTGAATTATTTATTTTTTAATTTTAATTCCATAGTTAAAATAAGCTTACATTTAGGTTAGTGTGGTGTACTGTTCCGGTTAATGATCTAGGCTGGCATTTCTGCCCTTAAGCAAGGCATTTATCTTACTTTCCATTAAATCTCTGGATAAAAATCATCCGCTAAATGACTACCTGCTACCTCCTACAGTGAGAGGCATTTTTACTGCATTGTACTATAATAGGAAATGCAACGCCATATTGTTCTGGCTTGTTTTCATTCCTCAGACTTACTCCCCAGAACACTACACTCCTTTCCCAAAGGAACTTCATTCGCTTTCTCATAGAGTGGCTGCAGCTTGTGGCTTTTCAGGATTTGATGCTGAAGCTGGTATTCTCAACTATTACCGATCTGATTCTTCGCTTGGGATCCATGTTGACGAATCAGAGCTTGATCATACACGACCTTTGTTGTCTTACAGGTGAGAAATATCATTATTACAATTTTAGCTCCGTTTACTGATTGAGTAGAACTTCTGATATGTTTTTTTTACTTTTACTTTTTTATGATTGTGGGAGTCAGTCGTCTTTTAATTGACATGCGTGTATTTGTAATGTTGTGTTTAAAATGCAGGAAGCTTTATAAGAGAATTTGAAGGACATTTTAATACTGAATTGATTTTTTTTATTCAGCATGGATGTGTGAAATTATATAAAAGTGACAGTAAATACATTTCTAATATTAAAAAAATTATTTGTTTTCATAAATGCTTTATATTCATTGAAAATCCTGAATAAAGTATAGGATTTGCACAAAGATATTAAGCAGTACAATTGTTGATCTAGTCAGGAATGGTTGAAATGGTTTCCAGGAATGGTTTTCTGAAAGTTCATGTGACACTGAAGACTGGAGTAATGGATGCTGCAAATTCAACACAGAAATGAGTTATTAATTTACAATTAAAAAATTAATAACAGTTATTTTAAATAATATTTTACAAGTTTATAGTTTGTGCTGAGTTTCTGATTAAATAAAGGCAGAACTGGTAAGCTGGTTGAGCATCATCACAAACTTGAATGTTATAATATTCTGTATATATTTTAATATTTCTGTGGACAAAACTTCCCTAACAGGAAGAGGACAGGAATGCAAGATTTTGCCTTCAAACTTAAAGCCACTAATAAAAGGTTATATTGTTAACAAATGTCAAGCAGAATTGGATCAGTGCTCAAAAATACACTTTTTGGAATCCAGCCAGTTATAGGAAGAAAATTGAAAAAAAAAAATTAAACTCAAGACATGATGGGTTTGTTTACACAAGATGTAGTATCGGACACTCGATACTCACTCCTGTATATTTACTCAAAGCAGAAGTTCCCTCAAAATGTCAATATTGCAACAGAAAGCAAACTCTTAAACGTTTGCTTTTGAAGTGCCCTATTTTTTAATGTTTTCAGACAACAATCTTTATCTGGAGAAACGTGAATTCTTCAAAAATGCTAGTATTTTTATCAAAAGTAAACCTTAAAAAACATTAGATTTTTATCTTATGTATTATTTATTGCTGATGGTGTCATTTTATTGTTTTCTTTTTTTTTTTATAGAAAAGTGATATTTATAAAATGTTGTAAATATGATCTGGATTTGCCATGAAATGGCAAAAATATCTTAATAATAGGCAGGTAATAAGCCAGTAGTTAATAGCAGGACCTAAAATAAAGTGACCTAAAATAAAGTGTTACCAAAAAAGCTTTAATTATTATCTTTAGCACAGTTTAATTCATGTTCATTATTCATTCAGCCGGCAGCTAGCTCTCTGCAACTCTCACATGGTCGCCCACTGAAGCTAAGTAGGGCTCAACCTAATGCCCTAGTATATTAATGGGGACTCTATACTGTTCAGTGAGCACCGTCTTGAGATGATAAGCCCTGTTTAACCCTGGACTCTGTCCACCATGGCCTCCTAACCATCCCCAAATCATAATTGGCTTCATCACTGTCTCCTCTCCACCAATCAGCTGGTGTGTGCTGTGCGGTCTGGCGCAATATGGCTGCCATTGCGTCATCCAGGTGGATGCTGCACACTGGTGATGAATGAGGAGATTCCCCCCAATGTGTAAAGCACTGTCCAGAAAAGTGCTATATAAATTTAAGGAATTATTATTATTATTATTATTATTATTATTATTATTATTAT
>CAIGQW010056782.1:30696-46774 GCA_903798125.1 Danio choprae | reverse complement strand
ATTATTATTAATATTATTATTATTATTATTATTATTATTATTATTATTATTATTATTATTATTATTATTATTATTATTATTATTATTTTGTGTAATTATTTTCAGATACCAGAAAAAATTGTGGTCATTATTACTGACGTTTATGTATTTTTATTAATCTTTCTGGCATAACATAAATGTATCATTTGTTGATGGAATATTTAATCCAAGCAGCATTAGAAATGCATTCGTAACCACGTTTGTCCTTTTGATGCTAGTTTTGGTCAGACTGCAGTTTTCCTGTTGGGTGGGACTAAAAGAGAAGACCGTCCCACAGCTTTATTCATGCACAGCGGTGACATAATGGTAATGTCAGGACCCAGTCGCCTACGTTACCACGCAGTGCCCTGCATCGTCCCATCGCCTGCTGGAAACGTCCTGCCACCCGTCCTGTGTCAGAGACTAGAGACAGAAATACAGGACGAGGACATCATCCAAAGTGTTTCTCAAGAAGATTGGGAGATCTGCTCCTGGTACTTGCAGACATCCCGGGTAAATGTGACTGTTCGACAGGTACTTGCTTCTGGTCAGAGCTTTCCAGCAACACAGACATCACAAATGTCAGAAGAAGAATCTCAACTGAATAAGAAGAGAAAAAGCGAATCTGGCTATGAGCGTGACACGTAGTATGCCTGTTTTGGACTGGAGACATATTTAATTTATGTAAAATGCACCTGGTTTTAAACATTGTACATAAGATTGTTAATAAAAGCATTATTGTAATTTTTTGCAGTTAATGACTCTATTGGGCCATATAACTGAATGTTTACTCATGTATTATTGATCCTTAAATAGCTATGTGATGGTACTATTTATAATAATTATTAATAATAATAATAATAATAATAATAAAAGATATTCAGCAAGGATGCAATAAATGGATAAAAGTGACAGTAAACCGTTTTTTATTTTAGTATGAAACATTGATTATAAGATTGTGAATAAAAGCATTGTGGTGATTTTTTTCTTGGCCAGAAAACCTTATTACACCCTGCTATTGTAGTGTAGACCATTTTGAGGGGTGTGAACAAAAACACTGGTCCCAATATATTTCCTGTTTTACATTTTTAATTTCTATAGTTTCCGAGAATCCAAAAAGAGCCACATATTGATAAATAATGTTATGATAGCTGTTTTAACATTAAGTTATGATTGAATTGCCTCGTTACAGTTATGAAATAGATTGATAAGCAGGAAATGTTCATGGGCCAATGACAAGACCACATTGAAATGGTCTATACAGGCTATTATGCGGGTTACTGACTGTTTGATATGTTCATGTGTTTATTTCAAGGAATTGCCATTGCCAAAAAAATGAAAAACAAGCAAATACACCTTGGTATATTGTTTTTTTACAGGCTAACACGTGTCAGGGTTACTTAGCCCAAAAATGTAGTTTTTTTTTTTTTTTCTTTTGTTCTTTTTTTTTTAAGATATTTTTTAAGAATATTGGAAACTGGTAGCCATTCATAGTGGGGGGACAAAAGTACATTGGAAGTCAATGGTTACCGTTTTCCAACATTTTTCAATATATTTTCTTTTGTGTTCAACAGAAGAAAGAAACTGACAGGTTTAGAATTAGGGGCGAGTAAATAATGAGAGAATTTCATTTTTGGGTGAAAAACTCTCCTTTTTTTTTTATAATTTTTTTTTCGGGTTTTTCACCTTTATTGGACAGGACAGTAGAGAGAATTGACAGGAAAGTGTGGGGAGCAGAGAGAGGGGAAGGATCGGCATAGGACCTCAAGGCGGGAATCGAACTCGGGTCGTCGTGAGCACCGGAGTGCATGTGTCGATGCACTTTCCACTACGCCATTGGCACCGACAAAAAAAACAACTATCCTTTCAATGAATGGGTCACACTTTACAATTACTAGTCTACATTGGTTCATGTTTTTACTAACATGAATAAGAGTGTAAAATATTTGTACATCATTTATTTATCATAGTTCAGCATTTACAAATGCATTATTAAAATCTAAAATTTTACTCATTAACATTAGTTAATGCAGTGTGAGTTAACAAGAACTAACTGTGAAGAACTTCCTTAACTAACCTAAACAAAGATGAATAAATACTGTAATAAATGTATTGTTTGTGTAGGTAAAATTAACTAGCATTTACTAATGGAACCTTGTTTGCTTTATTTATATAGCACATTTAAAAACAACAGATGTTGACCAAAGTGCTTTACAAATTCAACACACAAAAGCTATACTTGTATATGTAAACAAAATAAAATTAATTACAATCAAATGCAAGAGACAGAAGATGATTTTTAAATGATATTTAAAAGCACCAAGGGAAGAGCATGACCTGATATAAAAGGCAAACCATTCCACAGACGAGGGGCTGCAACAGAAAAAGCCTTTTGATTTTTTTTTTTGAGACTCGGGAACAACTAGCTGGGACTGTTGTGACAACCGAAGAGGCCTAGATGAATTGTGCCAGTGAAGAAGCTCACCAGTAGGTGCCAGACCATTCAAACTTTTTAAAGCAAATTACAATAACTTGTACTGAATCCTACATTGGGGGCATCACGGTGGCGCAGTGGGTAGCACGATAGCCTCACAGCAAGAAGGTCGCTGGTTCGAGCCTCGGCTGGGTCAGTTGTCATTTCTGTGGTTATCACTGAATGTGGTCATTCAGTTGTCATCACATGTTCTCCCTGTGTTCACGAGGGGTTCCTCTGGGTGCTCTGATTTCCCCCACAAGTCCAAAGACGTACTATAGTTGAATTGGGTAAGCTAAATTGTCCTTATGTATGTGTGTGAATGATTGTGTATGATTCCCAGTGATGGGTTGCAGCTGGAAGGGCATCTGCTGCATAAAACATGTGCTGGATAAGTTGGCGGTTCATTCTGTTGTGGTGACCCCGGATTAATAAAGGGACTAAGCCGAAAAGAAAATGAGTGAATCCTAAATTGGACTGGGAGCCAGTGAAGGGATGATAAAAACAACCTTATTAAATTGTTACCAATTAATTTTACAACATTCATGCATTTCAAGAAATACCAAGGTAACTCATTGCCAATTTCCTAAAAACAAAGATGCATAAAGCATTATTATGGTCTTTTCCCAGTAAATGAGTCTTCGCTCCAGAGCAGGTGTTGGAAATCTGCAATCGCTTCTGTGCCACATCAAGTCCGCTTAGTTCTTCTTTTTTTCCCCCCTGTCATGACCAACTTCACACACAATGCTTCTCCGTCTGTGAACAGCGGTGACATTCAGTCCAGTCTGTTGTGAGTCGTGACAGTTTGCCAGGCGCAGGTCTGTTGATTTAAGGCCGGTTGCCATGTTTGCTCACCCAGGGCTGTAACACTAAACAGACCTGACCTTCAGAGGAAAAGCAGAGAGACGGCGTATAATCTTTTTAATCTGGTCAAGCGGTGTCACGACATGTCAAAGCCAGTGTGAGATTGCCTATGACAAGTTCCCCGAGGGACCCGGGCTGTCAGTGCCATTGTGGCTGAAAACACGCGATAAAACACTTCTGTCTTTGCGTCTGCCTCCCGTTAAACACTATCAAAAGTTCACGTCTGCATGATTTGTAGGATTAACGTTTCTGGTCTTTTACATGCTGTAAAAACATAGCTGCTCAGCTGTGTATATCACTTTGTGGTACTGTCAGAGCTGGGTAAAACGATCTCAGTTGGTTTGCCAAATTGCTGCTTGTTGAAACTACTTATTTAAAATGAGCTGAACCAACACAATTCTTGAATTGAATTTCTTTGGACAACTTAATTGTTTTATGTTCAATACACTTAAAATTGTAAAAACAACTAAGTTAATTTATTTGTGTTGAGATAACATGAAGAAATTGTGTGGAACCCAGCATTTTTACTGTGCATACAGGCTGTGGTGGGTTATATTGTGATGGGGTATGTTTGCAAGACATAGTAATAATGTAGTTTGATGTATATGCTGATATACTGAATGGTTACAATATTTAAGTTATATGATACTTATGTAATGGTTTGGCAAGGTACCTCAATTATAGAATAGTTATTTTGCATGCATAAAGGGGATAGTTCACCCAAAAATTTATATTCTGCCACTCACCCTTGACTTGTTCTAAACCAGTTTGAAATGCATTGTTCTGTTGGACACAAAATGAAGTTTATTTATAAACTAATTTCGAAAGGATCACGTGCTTATGATTGCTTGTGGCTGGTCCCGCATTATCCAACTTATGATTCACCAATCAGACGAAGCCACTATAAATACCCTAAGTTCCATATAACATCCATCTTCGTTTTGAAGAATCCCCCCTTCCACCCCTACTCCTCCTCCTTTCCTAGATGGGTGGCATGGTGGCCCAGTGGTTAGCACTGTTGCCTCACAGCAAGAACGTCACTGGTTCTAGTCCTTACCAAGCCAGCTGATGTTTCTGTGTGGAGTTTGCACGTTCTCCCTGTGCTCACGTAGGTTTCCACCGGGTTCCCCGGTTTTCTTCCCACCGTCCAAAAACATGCAACTTAAGTTAATTGACTAATCCAAATTGGCATCATAGACATGCTCCTAGTAAGTAGCTATCTCTTAAGAGCAATCACTATCTGTTCATTAGCTACTACAGCAGGGGAGTTCTCCAGATCTACTTGAGCTTAAACTCTCCTCTCGCCTTGCAAACGGGGAGGAGCCCCAGGTTCGAGGATCTATGAGCTCAGGGCTCTCTCCTGGGACAGCATGCCAAACAAGTTTTATAATCAATCATCAGCTAAGTGTGAACTCTTGAAAGATATTTTGAAGAATGTTGGAAACCTGAAACCATTCAATTTACATTCACATAGTATTTGTTATTGCTACTATGGATGTCAATGATTACAGGTTTCCAACATTCTTCAAAATATCAGTATATAAGTAAAGGGTAAGTAAATGATGGCAGAATTACAATTTTTGGGTGAACTATCCCTTTATTGTTATAACACTGACTTGTTCGTAGATGTTCTAAAAAAAACTAGACTCGTCTCATCACTGTACCACACTGTTTGTTTTCTACAGAAGACAATGAGGAACAAGAAAACTAGTTGGCTTCTCATTACTGTATAATATTATGCAGTATATTACTCGTACAATACCGCATAAGTTTGTCTACCCAGGGTGCTGGGACTTGGATAAAGTGGTAAGATGATGTGCTTCGGAATCAATGGAAGATGGACGATTAATCTTTCAGTGAAATTGAATTTTTAACATCTCGTTTTCCACTTTCAGTTAGTTACCAGCATTTAGTTATCCTTGTACTCTCACCAGAGGTTCCTCTACGAATACGTCTTACATCATACATCTATTACTGCGACAAACAAGTCTACGCTTGATCCTGTGTGCCAGCCTGACCTCCCGCCGGTGCCCTACCACACCTGCAGCTTTCCACGATAGACATCCAGCTTCTCCAGCCTCCGGCGCCTAGACTGCAGCTCCACACAGGAAATTTGGCCAGAAGAATAATGATCGTGCCCAACAGAGCCTGGTTTCTTGGTGAAGTTTTTTTTTCCTCGCCACTGTTGCCACTGGCTTGCTCGGATCAGGACTTGTGGTGCTGCGCTTCGATGGATTTGCTCTTCAGTGTTTGAACTTTCAGCAGTGAAACTGAAACTACTCTGAAATCTGCACTTTAACATGTTAAGCTGCTTTGACACAATCTACATTGTAAAAAGCGCTATATAAATAAACTTGAATTGAATTAAATTGAATATTAAGTGGTCAGCCAAGAATTTGTCTAGAACGGCCATTTGGCAGCCGCCAGAAATCAGGGTTTTCAAATATAAAAATAATAACAATTTTTGTTAAAACACACCGATCTGCTTCATGAGACATGCGTTAACCCCCTGGTGGCATTAGTTTTGTGACTAATTTATGCACTTTTGAAAGCTTCAAAAAAGGACCACTACCCAACACCATTATACAGTATAGAAGAGTAAGGATAAAACATATTGTATACACTCTGCATTGTAATAATCAACAAAACTGGCGAACAACACTCACCAACTCACCATTTTGGTGAAGAAGTGAATGCTTTTATATAGCACTTTTTACTGTGTATTGCCATATAAGCATTTTATAAGGGGGTTTCCCTAATAAAAAGCATCCAACAACAGCCAAGGCACATTAGATTAGTGCACTCACCACACACCAACTCAAGTTCCGGAGCAGAGACCTTTGATAGAGCCAATTGAGCAGATGTGAACAAAGGTCCATGATGGGTTAGGGCTGATGGTGGGAATTTGTCCAATACACTGGGTTACACCCCTACTCTTTGTGTGCCATGGGATTTTTAAGACCTTGGTTTAACATCTCATCCAAAAGGACTCATCTCTGTCACTATACTGGGACATTAGGAACCACATAAGCATCCCCTGCTGGCCTCACGAGTACCACTTTTAACAGCAACCTATTTCAAAGTTGGTCTCCCATCTATGTGCTGACCAGGCTCATCTTTGCTTAGCTTCAATGGGCAAATTATTGGGCTACAGATTTATATGGCTGAGGTGCTTGATGAGATTATTTTGGGCACTGATTATACCAATCAGCATGTATGGTTCAATTCAATGGTAAGAAACTTTTCTGTAAAAACATAAACATATTTACCCTTGAATTATAGAGTATAGGCCTACAGTAAGTCCACATGAAGAACCACAGTGGCTTTAGTCAAAACACAGAACTTTGGTGTTTAATCCTTAAAAATACCTCAATGTTTACAATCCCTACTGTTTCCCACTGCATGCGCTTTTCGTGGCTTTGTAAAGCGATAAACAGAATTCCTTTATTAATAATCCAGATGTCCTTCTGAGACACCAGAAGAATACAGCGCTGGATTAATTACCTCCTGTTTTTGCTTATTGTATGACCGTGGGAGGCTCACAGAAGAAGAAAGTAATTGGTTTTTCGTTAAAGGCCTTTCCGCCGGCCCTCTAAGAAAGCCACACAGACACCTCTCCATTAACCAAAGCGATTGTCACTCGCGCGAGGACGTACCGCTGAGACGCTTTCCACCAATTGCGCGATGGTGATTATCCTATTTTTGGGTTCACTCGAGTTCCTCTATAATTACATCAAATGAGAATGCATTTCAATTCATTTGTCTGAAACCGAACGATTCCCCCGCTCCCTAAAGAAGTGTGCTATAAATGCCCAAAAAGTGAAATTCTCAAGTTTCCTGCGGGAGTCAAAAGGGCACTGAACATAGCATTATGTAAAATGCTATTAAACGCCCACAGCCCACCAGAGGAGCATCAAGTATGTAGAAAGAGGCATCGGTGAGTGAAGATGAGGAGGATTTCCTCTTCTAGCACCTCCACGCACGCCAGACCGGTTCCAGGTACCACATCCATTTCAAAGCAAGCAGAAAGGCCCTGCCCTCTCAGATAAAATTATATGCTGTCAGAATGATGTATGTAGTCATATAATTTTTATTGCTGCCACTTTATCTGCTCTTCCTGCTGGCGCCGTGTTTCTGCCCTGTTGCCCTCCCGTTTTCCCGCATCACTCCCATTACTCTGTCATTAGCAGTCACCGGCAGGTTCCGGCGGCGGGCGCGGGAGAGCGGGACCTGCTCAGCCTCCGTCTTAAATCAGCGGAGAGACTCAACGTAACTCGAAATTTACAGCCCGGTCAGTCACGCATCCGTCCGCCAGCGAGAGAGATGGAGCATCGCGTCAGACTACATGTACATATATGGCCATATATCCAACTTAGCTTACACTTTACATTAAGATTCCATTAAAACTAAGAATGAACAATATTTGTACATCATTTATTAATCCTAGTTCAACATTTACTAATGCATTATTAAAATCCAAAGTTGTGCTTGTTGACATTTCATGCACAGTGAGTTAACAAGAACTAGCAATATGACTTTATTTCCATGTTTACAAAGATAATACATCTATTGTCCATTGTTTGTTCATGTTAATAAATACACTAGCTAGCTTTCACAAATGGAACCTTTTTATAACGTGATTTCAGTATCTGGTATGCCTTTAGGCTATTTTTAATAGTATCACAATCACGTCTTTGCACCCATAGGTGCTAAAATGCATTTGAGTACAACGATTAATCCTCAAGACAAAGGCAAAATGTGGTTTTACCTTCAAAAGCCCTCATTTCGGGAGCTAATTAAGCAACATTAGCTTTGCAAATTGGGGCAAAATTGCGTTTGCTGTGTCATTTTTATAATCACTGCCATTACCAATAATTACTGCAGCAGTCGCATTGAGATGCAGGACAGAGGCTCTGGGAACAGACCTGAACCCTCGTTCTCTTAGCAAAACACTCCCCCTAGTGCCTCCAAACATGATCATTTCAGCTACATCCACTTCTAAATCTGTCTGTCCTTACGTCATTTCATTTAGTTCTTTCAGCTGAATTAAGTTGCTAAAGAAAATGTAAAAATAAAACACGACAGTTGTATCTTGTATCTGTTCTTTACTGGCTGCTGGTGTGGGCTTTCCAGACCATTAGCATGCTTAGCTTTTGCCCTTTCTTTGTGCTTTACAGAGCAGTCAGAGCTTGTCAGAACAGCTGCTCTGGGTCCTGTGAGGTGAGCTGATCAGAGATTTCACCATCAGGAACGACAGCGCCGGAATACCGAAATGGAAGTGGGATTTTTAGATGCTGCTTTTCCGCTGAGGGAAACGCAGTGCAGGCAGCCTGTTTATTCATTAGCTGTTCATTAGTGACAGAATTAGATGCTGAATGCACAACTCATTCAAACTTAAATTTGCCAATTAAGAGGGCAATGAAATTGAAATGGTTCTGTCAATGCATGAGATGATCCATGGCTTTATGGTTGCGAATGTGTAGTGATTTTTACAAGTATGCATGTTTTTATGTAGTTATTAATTTTAAGGGATTTTTGATAGATTGTGAATAGACGACTGTAGGAACTTTTTTATACTGGTAACGAAGCACTTGCATAATATATGTACTTTTAGAATTCTGTATGAGGTCTAAATTATGGTCTATATTGTGTTTTTTTTAATCAGCAATGGCATTTAAAAAATTAATTACCTGCATTATATATATATATATATATATATATTGTGAATATATTATTAATAATTATATATACTGTAGCGACACGGTGGCGCAGTGGGTAGCACAATTGTTCCTAGTGGTGTTTCCTAGTGGCATCCGCTGCGTAAAAGAGGTAGCGGTTCATTGCGCTGTGGCGACCCCAGATTAATAAAGGGACTAAGCTGAAAAGAAAATGAATGAATGAATATATACTGTATGTATTATAATTACATAAAATTGTTATGATTATAAAAAGTTTATTAAGTATTATGTTTTATTTCTATTATTTAATATTATTAATAATAGGATTTTTATATGTAATATTTATTTTATATTTTATATACTTTTAGACTTCTGTGTGAGGTCTATATTATGTTTGTTTTTTCAGTGATTATATATATTAATATATTATTAATACTCTTTTAATTAATAATCATTCATTCCTTTTCCTTCAGCTTAGTCTGGGGGTAATATGCAAACTCCACACAGAAATGACAACTGGCCCAGCCTGGACTCAAACCAGCGACCTTCTTGCTGTGAGACAACAGTGCTAACCACTGAGCCAACGTGCCTTTATGAATCACCTTTTATTTAATAATAATATTATGTAATATTTATTAAAAACATTAACTTTATATTCATATTTAAACATTTTCCATTTTAATATAATATATTAAAACACATCCCAGTTGAAATTCTTTGCACTTTCACCTATATTTTTCTCTATGTCTTGCTCTTTGTCTTTCTGTATTTAAAATACCTGTCTCTGTCTCTTTTTCAGCTTTTTTCTCTTTTCATGTATATCTCTACTTTGCAGTTTAAGCTTTCATTCACTTCATACTCAACCCGAGTGTTTGAAATGCCACCGAGTGCTTCTTTACAGCACAATTTAAGCCTTTGAAAGGTCACTCTATTCAATGGCCTGTGCATTGTGCGAATTTGTTTCTTTTGTTTTTTCGTTTTTTCTCTGGCATTGGTTGTGAGGGATATGACAGATGAATCAAAGCACGGTTTCATCTCATCACACAAACTCCTCTCTCGCCATGCCAGAGTAACTCGCTGAGCTTGTGTTTGCTCATGAGAGACACTGATGGCTGTGGCTTGGGGACGTGTTTCTCTTTTTTATTTCCTACCTTCCCAAATAACAAAACCATAATGTCAGAGTACAAAGTCGAATATGCCCAAACAGTTTTGCTTGCTAATACGTAAATCAAAGATTGCCTGTAGTGCCTCTTCTAGAGTTGTTTTGTGAGACTATCATCTGTGAAGATGCTGGATAGTTTACGCGGTGTCACGCTGATATATCAGACACTATATGAGCAGCATGAGGGCACTCGTCTCGATCTGACCTGTATCATGTACCAATCCTACTGCTTTTTTTCCTCTGTTTTCTTATAAGAAAAAAAACTTCAGTTCTGGAGCTTGACATTGGAGTGCTGTTGCCTGCTATGTGGTTGCTAGGTTATTTTGTATCATTTAATTATGTTGTATTTTTATAATAATGTTTGGTTACTAGGTCGACACGGTGGCTCAGTGGTTAGCACTGTCGCCTCACAGCAAGAAGGTCGCCGGTTTGATTCCCAGCTGGATCAGTTGGCATTTCTGTGTGGAGTTTGCATGTTCTCCTTGTGTTTGCGTGGGTTTCCTCCGGGTACTCCGGTTTCAGCCACAGTCTAAATACATGCGATATAGGTGAATTGAAAAAACTGAATTGATCGTAGTGTATGTCTGTAAATGAGTGTGTATAGATGTTTCCCAGTACTGGGTTGCAGCTAGAAGGGCATCCGCTGTGTAAAACATATGCTGGATAAGTTGGCGGTTCATTTCGCTGTGGCGACCCCTGATGAATAAAGGGACTAAGCCGAAGGAAAATGAATGAATGTGTGGTTACTAACCGTATTGGCAAAAGTTACTTTTAGAAGTAATATGTTACAATCTTAAGCCCAGCCGAGGTTTAAAAACAAACAAAGAAACAACATAACACATTGTTTTGCTTTAAAAGTAACTAAGTAACAATCTCAAAATTGTACTATATCACTTTTATTAGTAACTTTCCCTGGTTACTAGGGTCTTCTGAAAATATTTAGTGTGTTGTTGTGTGGTTGCGTGTTGCGTGCTATGCAGTTGCTAGGCTGAGTGATTTTTGTTAGGTTGCTTTGTGAAATCACAGTAAAAGCTGAGTGATATGACACAATGCATAGATGTGCATTAAACACTTATACTCAGCAGTTTACATGTGTTTGATGCCTCAATACAAACATAAAAGTCCACAATATACATGTAAACGCACCTTAAGCCTCTTTGGGGTGGCACTGAATAAATTTATAATATGTATATCCTGCATTTTGCATAGTGATCTGCTGTGAACAGATGTGTGGTTGAGAAGAACTGCTCCTTAAAGCCTGTTGAACACTAGATGCAAATCACTATGATACATATTTAAAAATTCCATTCAGTGTCTGTCCTTTAGCAGGCGTTAGTGTCCCTGCCTCTCCTGTTTTCAAAATAAGAGTTCCTCAAACATATTGAGTTAAATGTATGCTTAGATAGACTTTAAAAAGGGGGGAAAATATGATCATTGCTTTAATCTCACTGGGAAACATTGTGGCCAATCAAACACAGCCTGGGGCCTGCATATTAATGCACAGCCTGCATATTAATGATCCCATGTGCAACATAACAGCCTGTTTATTTTGTTCGGATAGACCTGTTTTTCACCGTAATTTTACACTCATGTTATATCATTTCCATGTACTGAACTCTTATTTTTTAGCTATGCCTAGGTAAATGCAGATTTTCATGATCTGGCATTTCATTATTTGGCTTTAAACATTAATAGTATGCAGTTTTCTGTGACCATCAGGGGCTTTGATGTTAATAGATACCTTTGCACTGAAATTATCTACACATAAAAAAACTACACACAGACACTCCCACCACCCCACCGCTGTCCACAACATCCAAACATTTTTTGGAAACCCTCTAAATCACTGCCTCATCCACGTTGCCATGGCAACGGGTGCAGGCCGATTAAAAACAATGTCTGCGCAAATAACATAATGGGCCATAATCAACACACCGGGAAGCAGGGGCATCGCCATAACAACGGCAGCTGGTGCTCCTCAGTGTGTCTGAACATTCACTCTCCTAATCTGCGATTTCATGATAGAGTGAAGGAGAGCAAGAGAGACTGACGCTGAGGCTGGAAAAGACAGAGAGAGAGAGATGGAAAGTAATTCAATAGCTGACCTGAACCATGTCTACTGAAATCACAACCATTGCTGAGATTAAAGAAGACATTTCTTTTTTTCAAATACTATTTGCTAGTTAAACACATTGCATAAACCACAGAACTTGTATTGGGATGCAATGATATTAAAGGGACAGTTCAGCCAATGCTGAACACACAAAAAAAAGATGTTTGAAATAATGTTGGAAACCGGTAGCCACTGATATCCATTTATTAATTTTCTTTTCTGCTTGATCAGGGGTCGCCACAGCGCAATGAATGGCAACTTAATTAGCATATGTTTTACGCAGCGGATCCCCTTCCAGCTGCAACTACGGACAATTTAGCTTACCAAATTCACCTATAGTGCATGATGTTGGACTGTGGGGGAAACTGGAGCACCCGGAGGAAACCCATGCTAACATGGGGAAAACATGCAAACTCCACACAGAAATGGCAACTGACCCAGCCGAGGCTCGAACCAGCTACCTTCTTGCTGTGAGGCGACAGCGCTACCCACAGTGCCACTGCGCCGCCCACTGATATCCATAGTAGAAAAAAATAATACTTTGGACCTTAAAAGATACCAGTTTAGAACATTATTCAAAATATCTTATTTTTTGAAGAGAAGAAAGAATTTTTACTTTTAGAGTTTTCATTTATTGTTGTTGTTGTTTTTACAAACTTATTGTGAGTTTGTTGTGTTTTTGACATTGTTTAGATGTCTGTTTTTTCAGTATTTTGTTTTTATTGTGATTTATTGTTTATTATATAATTTGAAGTATTTCATTTGTGTGTATATTTTTGCTTAATTTTTAAACTAAATAAACATTCAAATTTGTTAAAAAAAAACATAAAAATTCGCGAAAATCTATAAAATACATTTTTATTTATTCCATTTTTCCGTTAATATCAATTTTATTTCAGTTAACAGAACTATTTCAGTTTTATAGTTTTAGTTTTAGCCAAATGCGAAAACAAACAAACAGCAACAAAACTGATACAAAAACGAAAGAACAGAAATGACATGATATTCTAATAGGTTACATCCAAAGGTGCATAGTATAAATACAATAATTATTCTCCAGACAACATTAATGAGTCAATAATGGATTCAATAAATGCATAATTGTTTAGACTTTTGTCACTATTGGTGTAATAATTTTCAATTGGTGAAATTGCACCATTACTTTGTAAATTTTGCTACGTTTTAACCTTTCCACAACATGAATAAATAAACAAATGTACAATTGAACCCTCTGTAATGTCACAGTTTAAATTCTGCTGAATTTCCAATGCACCGTGTCTACAAAATCTTTCCTTCTGAAAGTATTTAGCTATGATACTGCAGACTACCTAAAGGTGAAAAGACAATTGTTTGCATTTTATCTAATATCTTGCATGTTGCAGAGAACAAAATGCTCTTTTTTTCTTGTCTCCATCTCTCTCTTCTCTTTTGGCAGCCTGTAATTTGTCTTTTTCAATCACACTGTTTCCCATGGCAACTCTATGTGCTGAGTGGCCACAGTCGCGCTGTGAAATTGTTGCAGGGCTGCTGTAATTGTGTCCGGGTTCGATGCGGAGAGTAATGCAGTTCGCCAGAGAACATTATAGATGCCCGCTGTATGCACCGCTGGCTTTGATGTGACTGTGTTACCTTTCACATTGTTTAGGCCATAACTGCTCTTTTGATAAAAGGCCCTAAAATAAAGAAGGAAAAGGTTTGCGTTTTCACAGCCTCCTAAGATGTGAACTGTATGGAAAAACATGCTGTTTGAAGCATCATGGATGGATAAATAGTATATTTGGTGAAGAAATGCAGGATTTTATTATTTAAATATATATTTTATTATATATATATATATTCATTCATTCATTCATTTTCATTTCGGCTTAGTCCCTTTATTAATCTGGGGTCGCCACAGCGGAATGAACCGCCAACTTATCCAGCATATGTTTTACGCAGCGGATGCCCTTCCAGCTGCAACCCATCTCTGGGAAACATCCATACACACCCATTCACACTCATACACTACGGACAATTTAGCTTTTCCAATTCACCTATACCGCATGTCTTTGGACTTGTGGGGGAAACCGGAGCACCCGGAGGAAACCCACGCCAACACAGGGAGAACATGCAAACTCCACACAGAAACGCCAACTGACCCAGCCGAGGCTCGAACCAGCGACCTTCTTGCTGTGAGGCGAACATGCTACCCACTGCGCCACTGTGAGGCCCTTATTTATATAATTTAAAACATTAGAAGAACAATTTATTTTAAAAATATTACAATTGTAAGTGTGATTTATTTATGCATTAAAAATATAAAAGTGATTGATTTATACATTATAGAAATATGTTAGTGTAATGTAAGTATTATGTGTTTCACATTTTTATATAGAATGCTTTTTATTATGATATTATATTATTTATTATAAATATTATTTTATGATCATATACATAATTCAATAATTATATATATTATCTAACTTTTTTGTTTGTATCTTTTTCTGGAAATATAGTCTAATTTTTTCGTATCCATAAGAATTTTATGGAACAAAGGAAATTATTTATTTTATATTTTTGGGAGAGATTAAAAATGTTACAAATCACGTAAAGTATATTTCAAGGTTATCTGACAACGCATTTATATGTCGTGCCTTTTGTTGTTTTATTAACACTTTATGATTTTAAATTGTAAAACGTGCCTTTAAAGCAGCTTTTTAAAAATTTATTTTAAACATGATTTGCAAATATATTTTTAAATATATAAGAGAGATTTTTGTTCGTTTTTATATTTTATGTTTAATATAGATTTCATAAAATAAAAATATTACAAACATATATTTATTTATAAAACATCCATACAACTCAATCCAAACACCTATACACGCTCATACACTATGGACAATTTAGCTTACCCAATTCACCTGTACCACGTTTTTGGACTTGTGGGGGAAACCGGAGCACCCGGAAGAAACCCACGCAAACACAGCGAGAACATGCAAACTCCATACAGAAATGCCAACTGACCCAGCCGAGCCACAGCGCCACCATGCTGACCTTGACTGCTTCACTGATTTGAAAGCAGTTTTGTCTGTGGAGAGTATTATGGTCCATTAGCGACCCCTAAAGGACATTTTAAGTTAAAAAAACAACAAAAACACTAAGCCAGTGATTTTATTGGGTTTGATTGTCCCCTGAGGAAAGCCAGCTTTAGCACAAACATGTTTACACACATGATTCACAATCTGATAAATAGTGAAAGAATTAAAGGCTTCTGATCAAACCATCAGATAAAGAGACTGTCGAGATCTGTGATTTGCTCTTCACAATAAAACCTGTTTTTGCAGTTGCCACTTTCAATTAAAACTATTCCAAAATATGCCACTGTTTCGTGTTTGTCATAATTGATTGTTTTCTGTAAACACCGTCGCTTAAAGGTTACAAAATTATTTATGCAACTGTTGAAAGAAACACGCTGCTATCATCAGGCAGAAATTAGATATATAATTCATAACATTTAGGGACTTTTTATCTAGCCCATGCTGATAAATTTCATGCTTCATTTCTTATTTCCTCATTTCAAATAAATACAATTTGACTGACAACAATTATAATAATAATAGTTTGTGACAACAATATTGACTATTAACTTAGAAAAAAACTACTATAAACTATTGTAAACTATTATTAAGACATTATTATTAGTTAATTATATATTTATATGTAAAGAGAAGAAATAGGTAAAAAGTCATGAAATTTATCAGCATGGGCTAGATAAAAAGTCCCTAAAT
>CAIGQW010056782.1:16473-25696 GCA_903798125.1 Danio choprae | reverse complement strand
CATACATACATACATACATACATACATACATACATACATACATACATACCTTATTTTTATCTATTCACTTTTTAAAAACTCTTACATGGAAAAACTGCGTTACAGGAATATTTATAAAACTATCATAAAAAAGGAAACGGATGCAGTCGTGGGCATGTCGATCTTGTCATTTTGCTTCCTCGTGCTTTTGTAACCCAACCGTAAACGTGTTCGCAGATTAAAACTAATCAGATTTGATTTCAAGTTCAAGCATCAGTCGAGTATTCGAGCAATGCAGAGTCAGTCAGTTATTCAGACACAGGTGAAACACCCTGAGGTTATTAGAGTTCATTCCTCTCAGCAGCTGAAGCGCTCTCATCCGCCACGCCCTTTTCATACACAAGCCACGCCCAGGATCTCAACTCCACGCTCCGATTGGCTGGCGCGAGTAACGGGGCGTCGATTTCCGGTATGCGGAGGCTGGAATTTCAGGTTTCTCTCTTGTGGTGTTCGGGGTAGCGGGGACGCGCGTCGCCCTGAACGCGGCTCATTTCCATCTTTCCGTCTTCATGCATTTGATTGTATGTGTGTTTAGTCTTGGATAAGTATGACTGAGAGCGCGGGGAATAAAACTGAGGATTGTCATGCAGCCAATGGTGTGAAACCAGGAAGAAATGGCATGGTGAAGAACCATCACCATCTTCAGTATCAAAAGCAGGAGAAGGTGAGGCCACATCATCTGCTGAGATTTTTAAGTAGTGCGCGTTTAATTCTTCACACATGCATGTGCGTTTTGTTGGAAAGTAATAATAGTAATAATGATAATGATGATGATGATGATGATGATGATCCATGGAAACAAACGGCAGCTGTTCTCAATGCTGAATGGTGCTCCGTTAGTGCATGGCGTGCAGTTTCACTGTTTATGGCATGATCACATGTTGAAAAGTAAAGTTTGGCAGACGGATGATATGCAGACTTTCTCCTCGTAATATCTTTTATCAGCCCTATAAAATCAGACAAGATCTAGCTAATGATACTGCCACAAGTGGAAACTCAACTACATGTGTTTGTTGAACCAGAAAGTTAATATGCAACCTCATGCTGCCTTTGCGTTAATGCAAGTCAAATGCATTGAGAAGTAAAGATATTGGGAGCTTAACATCTTATTTTGCACCCAGGACTTGGTGGACTTATAAATATGAACCAGCTTTAAAAGAATTCACTTGATTAAAGGTGTGGAAACTAGTAAAATATTTAGTGTTTATGTTTAATTACTCCGTGTGAAAGCACTGTTGAAATAAGTTAGATTTTTTCATATTTGATTCCTGTTAAAATATAAATACACAAAAGATCCAACTTTGTAATTATTAAAAAAATGTTTTAAATGATTGTATTACTTTGATAGGTAAAATGTACTGTACAAATATTAGTCCCTCAAAGATTTTGCCAGTCCAATGATCCTTGAGGTGTATATATATGTATATATATATATTTCTAATTCTATTTTTTGTATATTTTCACAACAAAACACAACAACTGAAGCAAATAATGCCATTAGTTTTGGGATTTATTTGTAATATTTGCCTGTAACAGTTTCTTTAAGTTAAAGTTTCTGTTTGTATGATGTGACAACAGTTTTTCCTCTTACAAGATGGTGAAATCTTGTGAAATGACTCTCAGAGCAGCTCTGGAGATGAAGTGCATGTGTTCATGTCGCCATATGAGACCACAAACACTGAAAACAGTGTCACACCTGCTTTAATATCTGTGTAAACAAAACATAATTCATTCACGTGCCAAACTTAATATTTTCATAGTAATTTTAGCTGTTTGATATTCTAATTTCAACATTGCAGATTATTTAGGTATATAATGCTTCTTTTGATTTATTCATCCACTGTTCAGCATCTAAAAGTGACTTTAATGAAAGGATTCAGTAATTTTGTCCTCATATTTTCTGAAATTACAAAAATGTTAGTTACATTCAAACATTTATATTTTGGTAACATCATTTGAATTTATACATTAATACCTTTTTAAAACCATTTATTTATTTATACATGTTTTTCTAAATAATAAATCTGTAGTCAATTCAAATGCACTGCAAAATTCAAGTCAAGATGTTGGGATTGTACCAGTGTCTTGTGCAAGTTATTGGAGGCAACTCATGATTCATGTTAAAGCTTTAGGAATGTCTGTCATGTGCTTCCTGCACCATAAGTGTTTGAGTGGGAGTTCAGCTTCATCTATTTCAAGATGTTCTCCAGTATGTTATTGTTATCACTCCTATCTTTATACTACTAAACTGACTAGCAATGCTCATAAATATTCAAAATTGTGTTTGTGTGTTTTTTTCTAGAATTAGTTGTACATTTTGTTTAGAAACTGTAAAATTAATAAAAATGTTTCATTAGAGACATTAAAATGTTAAAAAGTACATCATTATTCTATTCTTTTAAGTTTATTTTAAACCCTCTGTTCATCAAAGAATCATATTAAAAACATAATGAGCAAAAAAATGTTTTTAACATTGACTGTAATGATAATAAATATTTTTTGACACTGTAAAAATCAACTCTTGTCTTCAAAAGCAAATCATTCAGATCTTCTGTAAATCTGTTATCTTCAAAAAGATTTTTCCTGGAAGCCGCTTTCAGCTGTGCAGTTGAATGCAAAGTTGCGCTGCAGTCTTGCTGCTGATGGCAGTGCACGTGGATGTCACTGTTGCTAGACTCTGTGGTATTTGTTAGCGGGGCATGACTAGTCACATGTGTCTGCAAATCACTGGGTTTTGAATGAACGACTTGATCTGAAACTTGTGTGTCCTGTGGGTCACCATGAGTAACAGTTCTTGACAATGGGAGACCTAACTTAATCTGACTTCTTATAAACGCACGCTATTGTTTTGAACCAGAAGGGATTAGCTGTTTTGCAAATGTTTGCGTTGCATAGGTGTTTCTTGTAATCAGTAACCCACGGTGTGATGTACCATGACTTGAATTGTTGTGCTTTACAGGTTTACCATGCTGCATGCAATGGAGAACTGTACAGTAGGCCGTTCAATGAGTTCTTTGAGGAAACTCCCATGCTGGTTGCCGTGCTCACGTACATGGGCTACGGCATCCTTACGATCTTTGGATATCTGCGGGATTTTATGAGGGAGTGGAAAATAGAAAAATGCCACATTGCCAGAGAAAGGGAGGAGCAGAAGGTAAACATTATGATGTGCCTGGTGGAAAAAGCAAATGTATACATAACCCATATACATGACCGCTCAAAATTGTGTGTGTGTTTCTTTTCAGGAGTTAATAATTTTGTTAAGGAAGGGTGCATTAAATTAATTAAAGGTGACTTTAAAGACTAACAGCTAAAAATTCTGCTTTGACATCACTGGAATAAGTGCCTCAGCCTACGTTTTTGCGCAATATAAAATATGTTGCTCAGGGTACATTTTGTTGCACATTTCAGATGACAAATCCACTAGAGGGCACTGTCTATATTTTTACGAATGTTAAGTACGTTACATAGGGTCAGTGTTGTTATGATACTGGAATTTTTGTACTAATCAGTACTGAAATTTTAAAAACGTCCATTTCCCGCTAACATTTGAGCACGGTAGAGCGCATACTTAAACAACGCTAATTGGCCATTGTGTTCACGTGCTGTTTGCATTTGATAGAGCGGTGAGCTGATGACGTTCACGGCCAATCACAGTCATTTCTGTTGAGCCAATGGCCAATCAGCGGTGTTTAAGTATGATTTTGTTTGATCTTACGTTGCTTTTATCTCTTTTGTGGAACCGTGCTTCACCGGACTCAAACCAGAGCGATCTGCATCACAAGTACAACTCCATATAAAGTGAGCTACCGAGCAAACTAACGACACCAGAAAAGTTGTCCAAATGGAGATGTATAAATGAGGCAAACTTATTCAATTACGAGTCATAAACACTGCTAAGTTGTTTTATGGTTTTGATTTGGTATTGCACAAAGAACTGCACAAAAATAATTACTTTATTAATACATCGCTGTCAATATCATTAGTGCGAAAAGGAGCAAAAGGTTTTTTTGGCATCATACTGTCCTGTAGAGTTCATTTTAACTAGAAACTTCAGTTAAACGATTGTTTTTACGGTTTCAGAAACATTTAGGATGAAATGTGTATTTTCAATAAGTCTGTGATAAATAAATAATATTAATATTTGAGTTTTAAATGCAACATTTCTTAACTTTTCATGGTTAATAGGCACAAAAAGTATTTATACTTATGCCAGAAAGTTAAGTTCCTTTCTACTTTTCAGTGAATTTCTGGAAAATGAAGCTGTGTAGAGCATTAAGGAAATGTATTGGTTCAAGCTTGAGAGGAAGAGGTTATTCTGACATCGGAAGGATATTGTGCAGTTTACCATTACTGTAAAGTACTTTAGGGCACTGAAAGGTTGAGCTTTGTTTTGCTAGCCGCCTTTTATGGATGTTATTCTTTCTAAAATATTGGATCCAAGACAACTCAGTCACCAAAATGTAAGGAGCTGTTTTCTGTTAGTGAAGTTACAAAAAAATCAGACATGAGAACGTGTTCCTGTTTCTTTTTGTTTCTGAAGGACTTTGTTCCACTTTATCAAGACTTTGAGAATTTCTACACCAGGAATTTATACATGAGGATTCGGGACAGCTGGAACAGGCCCATTTGCAGTGTTCCTGGGGCCAAGTTTGACCTTGTTGAGCGCAGTTCCAATGATTACAACTGGACCTTTGAGTAAGTGGGCTGTCTTAAATCTGAACAGAGGGAAAAAAATCACATCTTGCTTTTTTTAACCTTTCAAAATGAGAGCTGAATTAATCTAATGATTCTAATATCAAAGTCACTTTTGAGTGTATGTAGAATAAACTTTCATAAGGAAGGTTGCTTTAAAGTATAACCTGAAATATGAGGTGAATGAGGTTGCAGAACCTAATAATCCAGTCTAGAGATTGATGAGGTCATCAAGGTGTAGTGTTCACTCAAAAGAAATCTCACACTAGCGTATTGTGCTCTTTCAGGTACACTGGGCGAGTGGTGAAGGATGTGATCAACCTGGGATCGTATAATTACCTGGGCTTTGCAGAGAACACAGGCTCATGTGCTACAGCTGCTGGAGAGGGAACAGTGAAATTTGGGGTGGGCGTGGCCAGCACCAGACAGGAAATGGGTGAGTGCTCATTAGTTAGTCTTGCTTTTAAAGATGTTTTGCCACAATGCACTTGTCATGATTGTAATGTTTAGATCCATGCTTGATCTCAGAGGGTCAGACAGTGATACATATTCTATAAATCATTAAAAAGTTGGTGTCTTGGATGTGCAGAAAGTCTAGAAATTCTACTGTACACCATAATTTTGCTAAATATTCACTTTAATGTGTGATGTGAATTTTAGCATAGTGGACTTAAGTTGTTATTGAGGTAAAATTGTCTCAACTCAATTAAGTAGACCTGGAAACAATATTCCAAATGTGACAAATTTTGAACATTTTGAGTGGTTTTGAGCAACCCATCACTGGGAAACATCCACACACTCATACACTACAGACAATTTAGCCTACCCAATTCACCTATACCGCATGTCTTTGGACTTGTGAAACCGGAGCACCCGGAGAAAATCCACTCGAACACGGGGACAACATGCAAACTGACCCAGCCGAAGCTCGAACCAGAGACCTTCTTGTTGTGAGCCAATCATGCTACCCACTGTGCCACCGTGACGCCCCCATACAAGTTCAGTCATAAGAAAATTTTACATTTTATAAAGGGAAAACCCCAGCCCTAAACAAAACTGTCATTGGGAGATGAGCAAATTGTGCTAAAATGTATGAATGACACCGTACAACTTCATATGAATTAACCACTGAATCAGAAAGTTACGAATTGGTGTGCGATATTGTTGGAATATCTAAATTTTGACAAAATTGTAGATAAAGCCGTAACCATGGAACCATAATTCCAAGGTGACAATTTATTAGTGGTGCTTGTTTGCAACCAACATTTTGTGATAACTTAAATGATAATGTAGTAAAAATAAAATTAAAAGATGGGAAGCAACTTAATTTAAGCTTAAGAAACTGCCCAGAACCCCCTAGCTAGACAATTCAGTCACTAAAAAGTAAGGAGCTGTTTTCTGTTAGTGAAGCTATAAAAAAAAAATCAGACATGAGAATGTGTTCCTGTTTCTTTCTGTTTCTGAAGGACTTTGTTCCACTTTATCAAGACTTTCTACACCAGAAATGTATACTGGAAAACTGCCCAGAACCCCCTAGCTAGAGGGGAAATTTATACAGATTTAGTTTTTGCGTTTAAATGTGAGACTAAGTATAGTGGAATTGGGAATAAATGAAAGGTCTAGAGTTAATCAATTATAAAATGTGTTTATCTAACTTCTAAATTATCTAATTTTACATCTTGCATTCCAAAACAGTTGAGTTGAATGCATCTGTCAGTGATGGAAAGTTCTTGACATGCCTATTTATATGAAAGTCACCCGTGTGAATGTTTATGACTACAGCAGTAGATAAATGAAATTAGTTTTTGTTTCTTTAGCTCTGAGAATTTTATTGAATAAGTTGTTTAAAATTGTAATTAAAGACATTTGGGTGAAGAAATAAAAATATTACATGAATGTATCTGTTGTAGTAACACCCTAGCAACCACCAATTACAGCATAGCAACACTTTTCAAATCATGCTGTATACATTTTTTTTAATTGGATCAACTTTTGCACTGGATAATGATTTCTTAAAGGGATAGTTCACCCAAAAATGAAAAAGTCCTCATTTACTCCCACTCAAGTTGTTCTAAACTTTTATGAATTTCTTTCTTCTGTTAAACACAATACAAGATATTATGAAGAATTTTGAACAAAAAAAAGCAGCCACTGGCATCCATTGTAACGAACACAAATTACTATGGAAGTCAATGGGTGCTTTTTTTCCCAGCATTTTTCCGTACTGTATATATCGTCCTTTGTGTTCAACAGAAAAAAGAAACTGGTTTGGAACAAGTGGAGGAGGAGTAAATGATGACAGAATTAAAATTTGTGTGTGAACAATTCCTTTAATGAAATTGCAGTAAAACCCAAGTCATGGCATCTCTCTTTCTTCTGTATTGTGAATTTAGGCGTGTACAATCATCATTAAAACCACAATTGCAATATTATCATTAATATAAGACCTCTTCATTACATTAAAACATACATTGATGAATAATTAACAATAATATCACTAATATGCATCTAAAAAGGAACAGGAATTATCATTTCATGCCAGCTTTATTAATTGCATGGGCTTATGTAGGAGCTTTCTAGATTATCTTTACTTTCGAAATATACACAGGTGTCGGTTGGTTCTCCAGCTACTGTTTATAGTGAGTGGGCGAATGTTTCCATGCATTAGCTGATTTATATGTGTGATTTACTTAGGCAACCTCGACAGACACGAGAAGTTGGAGAAACTGGTGGCGTCATTTCTGAGAGTGGAGTCTGCTATGGCATTTGGAATGGGATTTGCAACCAACTCCATGAACATTCCTGCGTTAGCTGGCAAGGTTTGATGTGCTACACTATATAGAGTGCTTACTATCTCTTTCCCACTTTGCCAGCTCCTCTATCTCTATCTTTTTTTACTGTGATAAACCACCCAAGGCAACTCCTACAAATGTTAGGAGTGTCCATACAGGCGGATCCCGCTTTGACCTGTCAGTGCTTGTTTAAATGATACATAGGTTTTTTTGGTGTGTGAATGTTTCCAGTTGTTGGTTTAAGCACGCTGGGTGTATTTTATCGCCAGTGCAGGGGGAGAAGCTCAGTGTAATAGTAAAGATAGAGCAACCTAAACCGTTTGTGTAGCTCACACACAATGGAATGTACTTGATAAGGCACAAAAAATTACCTCAGGAAACGTGTGCTTTGCTGCAAGGGCAACCAGAGAATTTCCCAACCTCACTTCCTGTTGCAGGCCAGGGGGCGAGTGATTTTTAGTGTTGAAATGCCTGGCTTTCCTGATTTACATAATCGAAACTGATTTTAAAGGATGTGTATTGTATTATTGCAAAAGAAAGCAGTAAGATAAGAGACAAAAGAAGCTTCTAGTGACATTGAAAAAAAAGGTTTAACAAATATTAGTCACTCAGCATGTGCTTTTTAATAATTTTCAAGAAGTTTAATATTTATTAATTAGATTATAATTATGAATTGCATTATTCTGTGTTTTTGAATGGCTCTGGCATGTAAATGTTTCTGTCGTCTCGCTCTCTGCTAAAAAAATAAATGTAAATATTTTATACACATTTTTTCTGTGTTTATGTAAATTTCCACATCAAATGATTTATTTTCTGTTTACAGGGATGTCTGATTCTGAGTGATGAGTTGAACCATGCCTCTCTAGTACTGGGAGCTCGTCTTTCTGGCTCCACCATCCGGGTATTTAAGCACAATAGTGAGTTTGCACTTTTTTTTTATCTTGCCATAAATGCGTGTCCAAACACCCACACTCATTGTTCACAGTTGTAAATAGCACACATAAAGATAGCTACAAGTAGAGCTCCAATGTATACAAAACATCACCATGACTCTGAAGTTTAATGACATACAGTTGAAGCCACATTTATTAGCCCTCCTGTGAATAATTTTTTTTAATATCAAATATTCATAAACAATGTTTAACAGAGCAAGGAAATGTTTACAGTAATAATATTGTATATATAACTGTACAGTGGTCCCTCATTATTTGCGTGAGTTACGTTCTAAAAATAACTCACAATAGGTGAAATCTGCAAAGTAGTCTGCTTTATTTTTTACAAATATTATAGATGTTTTAAGGCTGTAAAACCCCTCACTACACACTTTATACACTTTTTCTCAGACAGGCATTAACGTTTTCACACTTTTCTCTCGTTTAAACACTCTCGAACGTCAATCCTTAGTAAAAAAATAAGTCCAGTATTATAGAATGAAACCAAAGATCAAAACCTGTTGAGGCGCAAACATTCATCGCTGTCAGCAAAATATTCATAAAGCTTTTTAGCGGATAATGTTGACATCCAGCGTAATGTTCTTTTTCCTGCAGTCACTGATCCACAAAGCTAAAGCACACCGGATGCGCCGCACACATAACAGTTGGAAGTAACACATGCCGGATGCGCACATTTACATGTTATTTAAAATGAAATTATTCCAATGGCGCTCTGTGACGCAGCAGAAATATGAACAATGTCCT
>CAIGQW010056782.1:11473-13973 GCA_903798125.1 Danio choprae | reverse complement strand
GAAGCTACTCAGAGACGCAATCGTTCATGGCCAACCTCGAACACATCGACCCTGGAAGAAAATCCTCATTCTTGTAGAGGGAATCTACAGGTGATGAAACTTTCCATTCACTTAAAGGAATCCATCTCAATTATTGATCATTATATTTTACATTTCACAGTTTACTCATTCAATAGAAGTCCACACCAACATTTCAAAGTTGATTGTCCTTTATTCTCAGTATGGAGGGCTCTATCATTCGACTGCCAGAAGTTATAGCTCTGAAAAAGAAGTACAAGGCCTACCTTTACCTGGACGAGGCTCACAGTATTGGCGCTTTGGGACCCGGCGGTCGAGGGGTGGTGGAGTATTTCGGACTCGACCCCAGAGATGTAGACATCATGATGGGCACTTTTACAAAGAGCTTCGGGGCTGCTGGAGGATACATAGGAGGGAGGAAGGTATGATTCATAAAATAGTAGTATTACAGAATTTAGAGCTGGGCGCTTAAATGAAAATGAATTTAATGCGTATTTTATCAGTAAAGCTGGTGTTAGTAAATCTCTAGCAATATTTACTACACAGTAAAGTTGTAGTACACTGACAAGCTATGCAAAATCACATTCAAAATTGAAATCGATTTAATCCGACAACAACATTGCGATAATTGTTCTGTGGTAACGACAGCTGTTTATTTCCCAGCATTATTAGTTAATAATTAATAGCATTACTTCTTAGTAAACTACTGCTGTACGTGAAAATAATACATTTAATACGTGTTTTTACTCCAAACTTCATACATTTAGTGGAGTGTTTGAAATAAATCCTTCTGTTAGATGATTCTGTAGTTGTGCATTTATTTGTCATACAGTAGAATTACCAAGAGGCAACCCTCTGTTGCTATGTGGGAAACAGCCACTAGATGTAAAATTCCAATAAGACATTGGCACAGATAGCTAACGTTAGACACAATGAATCAAAATATTGAGTGAAATATTAGTTCCAATATAGTACACCCCCTTTGAAAAGTAACATCTATCCAGTAGTTTGTATGGCCTCCATGATTTTTAATGACATCAGCAAGACTTCTATGAATGAACAAGTTGGCTACATTTTACAACATCTATCTTTTCTGTTCTTCAAAAATGACCCCTCTTTTAGAGTTGCTCAAAGAGATACAAAGAACTTAACGTCTCTTCAGAATTCCCCATATGTGTTCAATTGGATTCAGATCAGGAGACATATTTATAATAAAATAATATATTAACATATTTTACATAAAAGCTTTATTAGTCTTCCTTTAACAAAAAACACTGGAAAAAAATACAATTACAACATATAATACTGCAACAAAAAGTGTACTGTCAGTCTGTTATCAACATCCCATTTTGAAAGTCATGTTAATTTAATTTAAAACATGTCAGTAAATTTTTATGCTAGAGCATAAACCATTAAATGAAAGTAATTTAAAGTAATTTCACCTAAAAGCGACAGTTTCAAGAAAACAAGTGTGGTTAATATATTCAACATTAAGTCTATTAAAAGTGCTGATGATCACCAGTCTTGTGATTGTAAATGTTGTATTGTCGTCTTTTTAAGGTTGTATTTCAGCCTATTTCAAATAAATAAATAAAAACAAAGCAGCTGCTTGCCGTCGCGACAGCAATAAAATCCAATGAACGGCCGATCGTTTTTACTCCAAAATGGCGGAATAGCAGGGCTGTTGCTGGGTGCTGCTGTTGCAATGGAACATTTTATAGAGTGTCGCCTCTTGGTGATTCTAAGCTCTTTGGTCATGCTGAGTCAGTGAAAGCAGTTAAATCTTCTGTTTATAATGCATCGCTATGGGGATTTCCTGGGTTGTTTGTGGGTGGAGATTCTGCTCAAGAGCGCTCTCTGACCTTTGGAGGATATTTACTGTTGATCACACAACTGTGCTTGCCTGACAAGATGTGCAGGACAAATAGCAGTTTGATTGATAATGTTTGTGATTTTATTTTTATTAATTGCTCAGCTCTGTCAATTAAACTAAATGAAAAACTATTTTTACTTTTTAAAATGTAATTTATTCCTGTGATGGCAAAGACTATTCTAGTCTTCAGTTTCTCATGATCTTTCAGAAATCATTCTAATGTTCAAGAAGCAGAATTATAATACTTTACTGTCCTTTGTGATCCATTTATTACAAAAAAGTAAACTAGTTGGGTAAACTTAGAGCTCAGTGAATGGGAGAGTACACAAAATCATTTTTGTTTTACAATCCTATTTGCACGATGGTGTTATCCAGACTTTCAGAATAAGAAAAAAAAAAATGGCTGAGACTGATAACAGCAGCCAGAAGAGGGAACAATGTCAAATTTACTGTCCTGTCCATAGACGCTGCATTAGAAACACCTCTCAGAAGCGGTAATTCGGTTTTTGTAATTTGATGCAAGGATGATATAATACATACATAAATACATATAAATATACTCATGTTTTTTTAAAAATCAAGACTTTCAAGGATCTAAGATTCTGATGA
>CAIGQW010056782.1:0-11373 GCA_903798125.1 Danio choprae | reverse complement strand
GTTAAAGCTTCCTCGACACGATCACCTTTCGTACATACCCTAACTTCACGATTAAACAGATGTTTGTATGCATATTTTCCATCTGACCATTACATCATTTGCAAATATAGTGTCAAATACATCAGTACAATTCCCTGGTGTCGCACATTATAAAATATTTTTTTAAATATCAGTTTCCTGATTCATTTGGATGTCTGTATATGTATATTTTCCAACATACCATTATGTGAAATATGCAAATATAGGCTCAAATACAGCAGTTGAATTGCCTGCTGTGTCTGTTTGGTGCACATGATCAAATTTCACACATTTTGCTTTTAAAGTTTTTTTTGGCCCTGATCACCTTCCATACATTACTTCATGATTATGCTTGACATCTGATGTTTCTATTACCTGTATATCCCAGCATGTGTCACAGATGCAAATTTAGTCTCAAATACAGCAGTTTTTCTTGGCGTTTTGACCAGATAAATTTTTTTTGTTTCACTTTTTTTTTTTTGTTGGACAGATCACCTTTAATATATTCCTTAGCTTCACAATTAAAGTCGACATTTGATGTTTTTACACTTGCATACCAACATACCATTGTGTCGTATATGCAAATATAGTGTCAAATTACACATATAGTACATTAGGCTCAGGATATCAAGCTTTGATGGATCTCAATTGTGATAAAAAGCACGTTGGAAGCATTGATGGCCATCTTGTGTGTGTGTGTGTGTGTGTGTGTGTGTGTGTGTGTGTGTGTGTGTGTGTGTGTGTGTGCGCAAAGAGTTTGTGCCTTGGTGATATCATGGGGGAAAGTTAAAATGTATTATGAAAACAGCAGGTATTAAATATTTCTCCTTGAACCGTTTCAGATCTACCGATCGCGGAGGTTTAAGTATAAAGTTTATAGCTCAGGTGGTCGACTTTCCTAGTATCTGAAGTAATGAGTCTTGTGGCTTGGTGAATTTTAATTGTCTGATCGCATGAAAGGCTGTGGAAAAAGATGTGGAGTGCCAGATGACAGAATCTCTCTTTCTTTCTTTTTTTCCTGAAAACTTTAGCTTTATGTTTTGTGTGTGTGTGTGTGTGTGTGTGTGTGTGTGTGTGTGTGTGTGTGTTTCTTGGTTGCAGGTCGTTCACGCATCCAGCGGTTGGCTGAAAACACAGTCTATTTCCGTAGAAGACTGCGGGAGATGGGATTCATCATCTATGGCAACAATGACTCACCTGTGGTACCCATGATGCTCTACATGCCAGCCAAAATCGGGTTAGTCTTTATTCTTTCTGTCTAATCTCTCTGTGTATAGTTTGTACACGTAGTCTTGACACTCAAGCTGTAAAAGGGCCATAAAATCATATTACATGTTGTATATACGACTTGCACACTGTATTCCAAGTGTTTTAAAGCCTCCTAATGGCTTTGTATGAAGTATGAGCCAAAATGTAATGCGTATACTGTGTTCATGCCTCTAAGTATGCAGCTCTGAGTTGCAAACAAATGCATTGTGTATACATTTTGACTTGATATTCAGTAATTAAAATTTTATTACTACTGTTGTAGTACTTAATTAATTTATGGAATGTATTAAAATATATTTTACAAAAGCTTACATGTATGCTTGCATGCTTGTATGCATGTATATTTATTTACTTTAGATTTTAGCTTTTAATTTAATATAAAATCATAATTAATATTAACATTATTTTAATCTACATATGCATTTTCATTTTCATTTTATTTTTATATTGTATTATAATAATATTTTATTATTTTTGCCTTTTTATTCTTAAATATTGCTTTTTAATATTTTTATTTAGTTTTAAAAACATTTTTGTTCTAGTTTTAGGAATTTAGGAATTCTGCAATTTAAATGTCAAATTTCTATTTCTGAATTTAAATTGATTATTTTTCAATGTATTATTAATTTATTCAAGTATATTTTACAAAATCTTACTTTTGTGCTTTTGTTATATGTATATTTAATTACTTTTTGTTTTTAGCTTTTAATTTAATATAAAATTATTTATTAACATTATTTTAATCTATATATTAAAAATATATATATTATATCTTTTATTTCAGTTTTATTTTTGTGTGCTTTTTTATTCTTAAATATTGCTTTTTACTATTTCTATTTTGTTTTTAATACATTTCTATTCTAGTTTTAGTAATTTACTAATTCTTTAACTTAAATGTCACATTTTTATTTATGAATTATTTTAATTTATAATTTTAGTTATCTTATTTGTATTATTTAGTTGGTTGCCCAGTCAAAATTCTATGTTTTGTTTGATCTGACTTTTCTATTTTAGTTTAGTTTTTAAAAATGTCAAAGTCAGCTTTATTGTCAATTCAACCACATGTACAGGACATACAGAAAATCGAAATTGCGTTACTCTCAGACCCTAGGTGCATAATAAAGATATAATATAATCTAAAAACATAAGTACAAAATAAACAATACAATTACACTTAAGGACACATGGCAAGGAGGGCAAATGTAACGGCATACTGTTCTAAAACAGTGCTTACAAGCAACTAAACACAGAATTTTCATTTGTGTATGAATTGTCCCTTCAAAAGTAATATTCCTCAAGACAAATTTCTCTTTTAACAACATTTCAGGTCTATAAATCCAGATGCATATGGATCACTCTCCTAATCGATTCATAATAGTGTCTCATAATAGAACAAAAACAAGCGCACAAGGGAAAGCTTAGTTTGGAAAGAGCTGTTGAGAATTGATGGGGGCTGTGTGTGTTTCCAGGGCATTTGGTCGGGAGATGTTGAAGAGAAACATTGGTGTAGTGGTGGTGGGTTTTCCAGCCACGCCGATCATCGAGTCCAGAGCCCGTTTCTGTATCTCCGCGGCCCATTCAAAGGAAATGCTGGACCGGGTAACTGCTCGTTTTCTCTCCACAGCAAATACATCCAATCATTTAAATGACTTCAGAGTAGTTATGTACTTGCTTTACCAGCCTTTGTCTCTCACGCCATATGCAGTTTGTCAGAATTATTAGAATTATTATTTTTCTTTTTAAAATATTTCCCAAATGATGTTTAACAGAGCAAGGAATTTTTCACAGTATGTCTGATAATATTTTTTCTTCTGGAGAAAGTATTTCAGCTAGAATAAAAGCAGTTTTTAATTTTTTAAAACCATTTTAAGGTCTATATTATTAGCCCTCTTAAGCAATATTTATTTTTTTTGATTTGTCTACAGGACAAACCATCATTATACAATGATTTGCCTAATTACCTTAACTCATTTAGTTAACCTAATTAGGCCTTTAAATTGGACTTATCTAGAAAGGACTTACCTATCTTATTGGAAGTGTCTAGAAATATATCTAGTAAAATATTATGTACTGTCATCATGGCAAAGATAAACACAAATCAGTTATTAGAAATTAGTTATTAAAAATATCATGCTTTAGAAATATGTTGAGAAAATCTTATTTCCATTAAACTGAAGTTGGGGAAAAAAATATACAGGAGGCTAAAAATTCAGGAGGGCTAATAACTCTGACTTCAACTGTACATCAATGTTTACAATGAAATCTGTTGACTTAAAGGTGACATATCTTGGAAATCTGACTTTTTGTGCTATAATTGGATGACCAGTGCATCTACCAACCAAGAAAACATGAAAAATAACAAATTAGTAACATTTATTTTCAGGCATGTAGCGAAACAGGCCACTTGGCTCCCCTAGTGAAATAGAAAGAGGATCTTGTTATATATTACCATTAATAGCTATGTTTCCGTCCACCTATTTTTATGCGCGTCTTGGAATATTGCATAAACATGCTTAATGGAAATGGCAAGATGCGCATTGAAAATTCCTGCATGCATATTCAATTAAGTCATGTGATTTTTGTATTAACGGTATTATCATGATAGCAAAAATGAATGCAGTGGGATGGTATTAATGGACATTCTGAAATTCCTTGGTCATTTTAAAATCCCCTAAGCAAAGTTGGTCATCAAAGTGATTTGGTATTATTACAACTTTTTTGAGCGGCTGTTGCTCTCAAAGAGTCTTGCACTTCCAAAAGCACAAGTAATGTATTCTATATGAAAAAAGGCCCACAGTGGCTTCTCCTACCACAGCTTCTTTTTCTTTTTGGTATTTGGCGCCAGTTTATCAGGACGTTTTGTTCTCTCTTGACTAATTGGATAGAAACAGGGCTTTATTTGTGAATGTTTTATGCAATATTCCAGTTTTGCGCATACGCTTAAATCACATCTTTAAATGGAAACATAGCTACTGTCCGTTAATCTGCACGTTTCCATCCACAGTGCCGCCATTTCTTGCCAAATCTTGAGATTTACACATTCTGTGGCAAAAATATTTTTGAGCAATGTTCTGTTGTTGGATGAATATAAGAGTCTACTTGGACTTTTTACATTAATGCATAAAAGCACATTTATTATACGCTTTATAGTCTTGTGACAGACATTTTTTGTGAAGATAGGAAAACTGTAGTAATAGTGTAATGTTTATTTGCAAAGGCAGAACATCAGAGAAGAGGAGTAACATGCTAGTTGTTGAGTGTACTCCACAACAGCTACATAAATGTATTCAGAACGGTCCTAGTTCAGTCTAAAAGTTGTAAGCTCTTCCTCTTCAGCAATTTCTGACTACGGTTTGAACATCTACAGCTTTAATCCACTCTAGTTATTTCTGTCAGTAATATTCATTCATTTATTTTCTTTTCGGCTTAGTCCCTTTATTAATCTGGGGTTGCCACAGCAGAATGAACCGCCAACTTATTCAGCATATGTTTTACGCAGCGGATGCCCTTCCAGCTGCAACCCATCACTGGGAAACATCCATACACACCCATTCACACTCATACACTACGGACAATTTAACTTACCCAATTCACCTGTACCGCATGTCTTTGGACTTGTCGGTGAAACCGGAGCACCTGGAGGAAACCCACGCAAACACGGGGATAACATGCAAACTCCACACAGAAATGCCAACTGACCCAGCCGGGGCTCGAACAAGCGACCTTCTTGCTGTGAGGCGATTGTGCTACCCACTGCGCCACCGTGCTGCTTCTGTCAGTAATATTAGCTTGTTTTGTTGTTTCTGGAATGTGAGGAGTGTGTAAAAGCTCCGCCACCTCTTCTGAAAAGCAGCAGCTCATTTGCATTTAAAGGGACACATACAAGACCTGCGTGTTTTTGCCCACACCCAAATAGGGGAAATTTAACAAGCTGTATTAAATGATCTATGGGGGGTTTTGAGCTGGAACTTCACAGACACCCCAGAGATTTTTTTAACAACTTATGAAAGAATCATAATATGTCCCCTTTAAAGTAAAAAAAAAAAATTTATGACATACTGATGTTAAAGTTGAAGTACTGCATTTCAAAAAGGATGACTTTCAACAGGAATTAGACTTACCGTTTTTGCCCATCAAGTTCAAACCCCTATCCATCAATCTTCCGAAATGTAGTATATCAAACTGGATACACCCTCTATGTTTGAAAGTAATCTGCGTCTACAGAACTCCTGGCTCCTCCTCAGTCTTTCTCAGCGCTATAAATTAATGCAGCCGTTGAGGACTTTACATAAGCAGTGCTGCCACAGGGGTCTGAACTGGCAGGAGATCAAAGAGCATCTTAATCTGCCTCCCCAAGGACACTTTGATTTAACTATGGTGAAAAGCACACCGGCCGTCGACCCCCTCCCCCCACGCTTAAGAAAACACTGCGCACTTTGATGTGACCAGTTATCACGTCAACACATTTTTTCAGTGTCCTTCTGACATGTTTTCTTGCATTTCTTCCATTGCTGAATGAGTAAGATTATTTTAAAGTGCACAACCAGGTTTGAGGGTATTAGATTGATACAATCTTTTTGCATTGTGGTGATATTTAGCATGCATTCCATTACTGTCCTTCTGACGGGTTATCCTGCATTTCTGCCATTGCTAAATGATTACGTAATAAATGTTTGAAGGTTTTAGAGCTGGACATTTTAATATTTATTATTATTATTATTATTTTTATACTTTTATTTTACTTTAAGGGCTTCTTTTAATAATAATGAATTAAATAAATGTAAATGTTGCTTTACTTTTGACAAATTTTCTTTCATTTCCTACTTCTTTCATAGCCAAAGTTTAACAAAGATTTTCAATAAGTTGGCAAATTTATTAGAAAAAGAAAAAAAAATTGTTCTGTTTTTTATTATTTTATTTTTTTTACATGTTTTTTGTTTTGTTTTTGAGAAGCATATTTAAAATGCTTGATGCAAATTCCATTAAAAATTATAAATAATTAAAACCGTGGTTTTGATTAAATGTGGTTTTGATATATATTTAAATAATGTAAAATAATTATTTAAATAAATATGTAAATATGAATGTTTCATCTTTTTATATATTTATATGCTCCAACATGAATGTATTTATGATCATTTTTGTCCAGCAGAAAATTCTCTGAACACTTAAGGCATGCAAATGAACCACCGAATCAAACTTAAAATGAAATTAATTAATTTAGCTTGCAACACTAATCCTGTTTTTGCTACAGAAGTGTACATCAAATATCATTAATGTCTTACTTTCTGTCATATTTATGTCACGAGACAACATTAAAATACTTTGAACATATCTTTCAAATCATTGCAGTTTCATTAATCATTATGAATGTATAGCCAATATATAATTAACTTTACTTAATAATTGACAATATATCAAGTCTAATGCTAATTTGAACCAAATAAGTATTTCCGCGTCCTAGTAGGTGGCAGCCATTTCTCAGCATTAGCATGTTATGACTTGCACGTGTAACCGTAAAAGTAATGGAGCATGTTGATTGTTTTCAGGCCCTGGATGTGATCAGTGAAGTAGGAGATCTGCTGCAGTTGAAGTATTCGCGGCACAAAGTCCTTCCCTCGCTGGATCGACCCTTTGACGAAACCACATATGAAGAAAACGAAGAGTGACAGACTTCCAATCAGAACCAAATGTGCACTGCTCATCTTCTGCCTTCCGAAAGGAGGCGGCGAACCACTTAATAAATGTAACTTCTTTTTTTTTTTTTTTTACTTGGGTATATCATCTTTATTTTAACACACGAAGCTCTGAAAAACAACAAAACACTGATGCTTTTAAGAAGTGTTTTGTTTCGTCATTCCCAGTTTCCTCAACAGCATTTGTCACCTCAGGTTCGTTATGACGTGAGGTTTGGGGCCTGTTTTGAACTCGTTGTGGCATTCGTTTAGAGAAACAAATAAGTTGATTTTTCTCTGCCAGCCACAGGAGTCTTCGCTGCTTGTGTACTTGCTAAAGCCATATGTCACTGCAGCCCTCAAAATCATTTTTGTGTTAAAAAAAATGTTCTTTCCCCTTTCAGTAAGTGAAAACAGACTGTCGGTGAACCCCTAATCCTGAGGATCTTGACCTATGAAAGGAATTACAGGTTCTTCTTATTGCGTTGTCAGTATGTTCACGGCGTTACCTAAATCAAAGCTCTACAACTTGGCTCTCCGGTTGTTGTTGTTTCCACAGATTTTGACTTGCGGCCAACTCTGATGTCTTGATTCAATCTGGCCATGGTTTTTCTTATGTTACGACAGTATTTATTTTTTCGCCGAGATACAAATCGCAGTTGGTTATGTCTGAGGGAAGTCTAGGTAGAAACATGCATATTTATCAAATTTTCACCTCTGAAGAGGCTTGGATGGGGATTGTATGCAGGTCGGAGTGCAAGATGTGCTGCAGGAAGCCAAAGTCTTGTTGAAACTACAACATTTAAATTGGTCTCATTTTTGATCAGTATGCAACACTTTAATATAATGACTTGTAAGCTTGTATTTGCAATACCATGGACGACTAAAGGGATAGTTCACACTGTAAAAAGATTCTTGCTGCCTTGAATCAAATTAACTTTTCTAGTCATCTCAAATTGCATCAATCAAACTGACTAATAATATAAAGATATACGTTGTAATACTTAATATTTTGTTGAAACCTGATTAACTTATTGAAATGTTAAAGCAACATAAAAATATCTGTTGTCTTGACTTTTTGTCATTAAATGTTTTACAGTGCACCCAAAATAAAAAATCTACTCCCTATACTCGGCTTCGATTGGTTTCAAACCAATTTCTTTTATTCTGTTGACACAAAAGAAGATATTGTGAAGAATGTTGAAACCTGTAGCCATTGACATACATAATAGGGAAAAACAAATACTATAGAAGTCATTGATTACCGATTTGCATCTTCTTTTGTGTTCAAACTCATTTTCGGGTGAACTATCCCTTTAAGATCGCTCCCTATCAAGAGTTTGTCATAATATTATTTTCAAAGTTTTTAAAGTGCCCCTATTTTACTACTTTAAAGGTTTCTAGTTGAAATTAGGAGCCTCCTGCAATAGATTTTCATGCATCCAGTCAAAAAAAAAAACTTAGTTTTTCTTATCAGCTCTTTTCTTGCAGTGTCTGAAATGGTTTGTTCAAAGATTCAGTCACTCTAAACCCCACCTCTCAGAGTCCATACTCTGCTCTAATTGGTCAGATCAGTGTGATTTGGTCTACGGCTTACAGCACATGTCAGAATATAACCAAGTGGTCATAACCATACCTGAAATTATTAGAGATAAATTATTATTTTTTTATCATTGTTTTGAAGGGCTAAAATCTATGGCCTAAATGATTAGCTTTTCTCAAATGGTGTGTTTTCATTGCCTAATTGATGCAGCAACATACAACAACAGTTAACCAATCAGCTGTGTGAACTCTACGGCTATGTTGACATTGATTTTTTTTTTTTTTTTAGATACTTGGGGTTGTGAAGTTTAATGACTAAAAAAACACTGTTGTAATTGATGTTAATGAAGTTACACTCAAAGTTTTTTTGCTGGTTGTTCAAACTACTTATTTAAAATGAGCTGAATCAACACAATTCTTGAGTTTGTTTTAGTTTTTCCTGTGGATTGAACATTGTTTTATGTTCAATCCACTTAAATTTGTAAAAACAATTAAGTTAACTTAATCCATTTGTGTTGGGTCAACATAAAGGAATTGTGTGGAACCCAGCATTTTTTTTCTTAAGGTGAACCATACATGGTTCCTCACCTGATAAAGGGTTAAAAGCGACAAGTTGAATACTGTTCTTAAAAATAAAATGAGAGTAAACTTATTTTAACTTGAAAATGTTAAGTTGGCATCAATAATTGACTTAAAAGTATGTAAATGAACTATGTACATCATTTAAGGCAACAGGTTTACTAACTTTTTTTTGTTAGTAAAGTCAACTAATCACTTAAAAAGCAATGGGTTTACTCACTTCTACTACAATCCCTTTTTACAGTGTATGGATTATTAAATATCAACATCTTTTAGTTTTATAATTAACATCTTATAATTTTCTGTTCATGCATAAAGTCAAAGTAAACAATCTTCATGGGTCACCAAAGACCACCGTAGACTGGCATTATGCAAATTTGCTACAAAACTGCAGGAAAACTGAAGCTTTGCAATTATTATTATTATTATTTTTATTATTATTTTTTTTAAATGTTACAGTACAATAAACACTACATGACGTAGTAAAAAAAAAAACGGGGCACTTTAAAACACACTTTACACGCCAGTCACACTTTACAATAAGGATTCATTAGTTAATGTTAGTAAATGCATGTTAGTATTAACGATACTTGTACAGCATTTATTAACCATAGTTCAGCATTTACTAATGCCTTAAACATGAATGTGGATTTTGTTAACATTTAACATTTAACGTCTGTTAACATGAAATAACAATGAACAACTGTATAACTAACTCATAACTAACCTTAACTAACTTGAACAAATACCGTAATAAATGTATTGTTCATTGTTTGTTCATGTTAGTAAATGCATTAACTAACATGAACTAATACAACCTTATTGTAAAGTGTTACCCACACACTATTCATCAAAGAGCTTAATGTTATGTATATGTCTCTTCAATGTACATATTTATTTATTATTCTCGTTCAGTATCTTCTGTTGTTTGGAGAAGTGTACTTTAATCATCAACGGCAGCTCCAGGTATCCTCTCATATGCACATGCATGATGTGCAAGCTCTCAGTGCACATACTACTGATGAGTATTTTTTATATATCGGTTTGTTACTCCCAGCGAAGCATGTGGGATGCAATCACTGAATCTGCTGATTTATGATGCTTTAAAGGTGCTGTACTGTACACTGTTTTTTCTGTTTTGTTTTTTCATGTGGCTTCTGTTGCTTTAAGGTAGTTCATTCTTATGTTTTTAGTTTAGTACAAGCTTTTTAAGACATGAAAATCCAGGGATGCTAATTTTGATCACTTTTTAACCTGTTCATCTATATGCAACCTAGAAAAACAACAACAATCACATCTATTTTCTTGCTATTATAAAGACTGACATTTAAGAAAGCAATGATTGATCCATACTGATACAAAGACGTCTTGCTTGGATATACCGCATATAACATACATTCGCTGTATGTGTTTTAATACAACTTGGATTTTGCTGCCTGTAGTGCGTACTGTTTTAAGACCTACTTTTAAATCAAAGTACACTGTGGGCTTCATCGGTTCAGGAGTTGTTTTGCTCCTCCAAGGAAATTAAATTACAGTGACTAATATATTGTCGAGCTCCCTGGTTGTCTTTTCTCAATTTGCATTTTTGCACATTTCTATATTTTCTGAAGTTTCTTCAAAATTAAATCATGATGGTAATCCGGTGGCTGCTAGATTGCAAGTGCGATAGTTTTGAATTGTTACCTCCAAGAACTTCACATAAATGACCACAAGACCACATTAGAGGAAACATACTGGACATATTAAGCTTCTTGGAATTGATCTTTGGCAGAGATTCGGTTTACACAATTCGCAAAATACGTCTACATAAGACAGAGGCTAAAATGAGATTGATATATTCTTTTTATATGATATGTTTTCAAAGATATTCAAATATTAAGCAATAATAATTCAACTTTTATATTGACTAGTTAATATATGGCACTATTACTTAATAAATAAGAATAGCAATATATATATATTTTTACATTATTGATTAAATGTTACATTATTATTGTATGTTTTAAAATAATATAGACTTATATAACATACAACTTGTATAATATATATATATAATATACATTATATATTTGTGTGTGTATATGTGATGTGTGTGTGTGTGTGTGTGTATATATATATATATATATATATATATATATATATGTATATATGTATATATGTATATTATATTATACAAGTTATATATTATATAAGTCTATATATTTTATATTATTTTAAAACTAATAATATAAAATATATATATTTATAAATTAAATTAATTTAACACTTTTATTATGTATATATATAT
>CAIGQW010056748.1:0-11021 GCA_903798125.1 Danio choprae | reverse complement strand
GTATTATATGGCAAACAAAGCACACCAACAAAAGTTAAACAAACAACGGTACATCAAAGCAAAAGGGGAAGAAACACACACACACACACACACACACACAAACACACACACACACACACACACAAAACAAATGTCAAACACAGCTCAAGTTCACACGAAATGCCGGCTATCCAGAACTGATGCGGCGTTTCCCTTATATAGTATCCCACCGTCCTGCAGCGCAACAATTGTGGCTCTTCTCAGTTGCCTCGTCGCACTTCCGTGTCCCGAATGATTGACATCCAATACAGGCAACCCGCGTATCCTATAAACGCAAAACAAAGCCAGCAAAAACGAAACAACAGTCCTCAAACTGTATAACGTCATATAGACGTAAGAAATGTGTTGGTGATCTTTACATGCGAAACACCATAATGAATGAATATTCAAATATGTGACCTTAGATTTTGACGTTAACAGACTGCAGATTGAACCATTATGCTGATTATATTTGGTGCGTAACACCCTGAATGAGGGTGACTATTGCTTTTAAACTATCTGATTTGGCATTGATCTTCGTGCAATAAAAAATTGTGTCTATTATTTCGTTGAGAAATTTTATCAAACAATCACTGGTTTAATAAACTGTCAGAACTTTACCCTTAACAGTTTACCTAAAATTTTAAATGTTGTCTTCAGTTATTCACTTTATCATACTCTAAATGACTTTCTGCTGTGGAACCCAACATTTATTTTGAAGACTGTTGGTAATTAAACCAATTGGCAACCAACTTCCATTTTATGGATATAAAAAAGAAAGAAAGAAATTTATCTGCAATATGAAACATTTGTATAGCAAATTTTCTTCAGCGTACACCGCAGTTGCATTACAAGATTTCCACTTTTGCAATGACGTTAGTATCATTTGAAATATGGGGTTTTGGAGCATTTTTAATGTGTCATTTTAAAAAGTCATTTTCATATGAAACCTATGTGATCACATACTCTCCACACATAACCAGATGATATTTTGCATGTGCTATTTATATCTAAATATCATTTGGGATTTCTGTTAAAAAAAAACTTACTGCTTACTGCAGAGTAAGCTCCCCCTTCTAGCCTCACTACATCTCTTCCAGGAGTAACCTGTTTCCCCCTCAAGTCCCCAATCCATGTAATTACCTGGCCCAACAATTCCTGGCTTCATTAGGCAATAGTCTTAGGTTACAGGGAGATGTTGCTCCTACAGTATAGAAGAAAAAGTACATGTTTAGCAGTACAAATGGCGATGGAATTGAAATTTTATTCAGTTAAGTCTGTAGTGTTAACAATTAACTTGTCACTGACTTCTAAAATCTCAGATGGCTGTAAACAAATTGGTTGCATTACGCAAGAAAATAACATATATGGAGAAATTGTCAGCCTCTTAGATGTTTATTCTCTCTTCCAGATTTTCAGCAACCTCACTTCTGTTACCATAGATAATCATGTGCTCAGATCAAATGATTTCCAATGTCTTTGTGCTTCTTTTCCAAAGACAGTCAAACAGCTTTCTGTGATGATTCTGCGAACAATTAAGATAAATAAGATAGTTGCTCATCAATTTATGTGTTTTGGAAATCTTCAAACTTTGATGTTAGTAATGAGCAAAATTTCTCTCTTTGAAGAATTTACTTTCATTGGATTAAACAAACTGAAAGAGTTAAACCTCCATAGCAACAAAGTATCTTCTATTCATCAACACACATTCAGTGGCTTACATGAACTGATGCTTCTGGATCTCCAAGAAAATCCAATAATTCACATTAAGCCAGAAACATTTAAACATCTTGTTAATCTTAGGGCACTTCTGTTGGGAGATCTGAACTTGCCACCTAACATGTCACTGATCAAACTGCATTTATCTGATATATTTGGAGAAATTCCATATAATTTGGATAATGTTTTCATTAGTACAAGACCAATGCACCTTGGGATCGGGAGTAATACTATACTAAAACATGAGCTAAACTTGCGCATCAAATGTCAATATGTGATTGTTGAGGACTGCAATAGTTTACTTTTAACATCTGGAGTCACACTTCAGATAAATGCAGCATAGGTGAGCTGTGAAAATGAATTCATTGGGAAATATGTCCCATCAGTCTGGAATTTCAGTCAATGTTCTCTGACAACATTGGAGACATTGCTGTATTCAATCAAGACTTAACACTAGAATCGCCACGGGGTACATTTTACCCGTGGGTATATTTCAAATGTACATACCAGGTTTTTAATAAAACATTAAAGTCTCCCAGTCATTGACTTTTACTAAAATTGTATGATTTACAATCCCCTAGTGTTAAAAACTGTTTAGCTAAAACCAGATATAAAAAAACGGGCCATTTATACCTATAAGTGCCAGCACGGGTCAAATTTACCCACTATATAATGTTAATGACAGTATTTTGACGCTGCCTGTGTTTTAACATTACACGTAACTACGTCTTTCACTCACTGGATAAGCCGTTATCAGTCTCAGTCACCAAGAAATTGGCTGAGTCTATTCTTCAGAACGGGCCTCACAGTGGCGCAGTGGGTAGCACTTGCCTCACAGCAAGAAGGTCGCTGGTTCTAACCTTGGCTGGGTCAGTTGGCATTTCTGTGTGGAGTTTGCATGTTCTTCCTGTGTTGGCGTGGGTTTCCTCCGGGTGCTCCGGTTTCCCCCACAATTCCAAAGACATGCGCTACAGGTGAATTGGGTAAGCTAAATTGTCCCTAGTGTATGTGTGTGAATGAGTGTGTGTGGATGTTTCCCAGTGATGGGTTGCAGCTGGAAGGGCATCTGCTGCGTAAAACATATGCTGGATAAGTTGGCGGTTCATTCCGCTGTGGCGACCCCAGATTAATAAAGGGACTAAGCCAAAATGAAAATGAATGAATGAATATTCTACAGGACAGGACTACAGTTACAGAGGGTGAGCATCAATAAACTTTGGACGTAAATTTATTTCTTTTTTGTCAGTAGTCATCTCCCACAGTTATTGCGGAGGGGCTGAGGCAATTTACACTAATTAGTAAAATAAGAAAAAAAAATTATACAGCAGATAAGATGTGTATGGTGAACATCTGTCCACTTTGCGTTGCAACCGCATTTTCATTGGTTTGAAATTGGTTTGTTGCTGTTGCTGCGCGCAGAGTTGATGGCATCCAAAGTGGCACTACGCGGGGATGTGCCACTGGACAGTGCAGATCAGCCGCGGGGAATGACTTGCATTGAGAAGGCACAATGCAAACAGAATAAAACGTTTGTCAAGTGTCTGAAGTGTCAGAATGCTGTTTGTGGGAAATGCAGTCAAAGTATTGAATGTGAGCAATGTGTAGAACTAGGCGACTGTAAGTCACACAACACACATTCATATTTTTATGATATAGCCTAACCATGAATGTTCAAACTTTGGATTAATTAATTAATTAATTATTATTATTATTATTATTATTATTATTATTATTATTATTATTATTATTATTATTATTATTTATAATTTATTTGTTTTGCCATTCTTGTCTTTTATTGGTCACTACTGTGTGGCTTTTTATTCTAATCTGCCGTTTCCAGAACACAAAAATAATAATAAAATCTGATATACGATGTAACGAATAAAACCATTTTTTGATTAGGCCTGCCTGAAGTTTCTTAGTGTTGTTCTCTTATTCAAATTATAAATGATAGAATTAAGCAAATTAATAATTAAGGCTGTGCGCTTGAATTTGTTGTCGCATCATACATGTAGCCTACTGTTGCAAATCATTATTGCTCCATATAGGCTATTGTAGTAATTTAAATAGCCATAGTTATATAAAAAAATTGATTCATGACATTAAACTATAAAATTAGCCCAAACAATATATATTTACTTCCTTTTAATTATAGTTGGCAGTGCAGGCTTGTTTATCTTATATTGGACGTTTTGAAAACAAAAAAAGGGCAAAAAAAAACCCAAACAAAAATATAGCTGATGACCATAGAGTCATGACTATTTCACACACACACACATTTGATTAGGCCTAAAAATAGTAATGGATGAAGAAAACAAATGTTTAATTTACATTTAAATGATGTTTTCACAAACATTCATTGTAATTGCATGTAATGATCATTTTCGAATAATTAAATTTTATATAACACGCTTAATAAACCCGGTGTAAATTCAGAATAGACTATGTTCCTATACTTTTCAATATATCGATCATTTAGTGTATTAACAACCCGCTCTTTAAGATCTCAAAACTCAGGACTTCTGGTAGTACCTAGAATAGCAAAGTCGAGTAAAGGAGGTCAAGCCCTCTAACTTATGACTTCTAAACTCTGGAATAGCCTTCCTGATAATGTCTGAGGCTCAGACACACTCTCTCAGTTTAAAACTAGATTAAAGACATGTCTTTTTAGTAAAGCATACACTCAATGCATCGCATAACGGTAAGATGCATGAGTCCTCCTGACACTCCTCCTGTCTTAATGCACCAGACGTTGTGTTAGAAACTCTCATATGCTTTACATGTTTGTTTATATAACTGCTATTTTCATCTATAACAATCAATTTTTGCATCTGGTTTAAGTACACTATGAACAGCAGCTACGCTAATTATTTTCTTTATTTTCTATTTCCACCTGGTGATACTCATCCCGAGGCCCCTACAGACTATGCAGCGCCATTGATGCGATCTTAGACCTGTGAAGTGATGATCCAAAGGTATCCTGGACCAGGCCGTATCCCGAGCTGATGCTGTGGTGGTCATGGAGGAATGGAGTGCATGAGACTGATTCCTGAAAGGTCACAGTGACAAACAAGTCTACGCTTGATTCTGTGGGCCAGCCTGACCTCCCGCCGGTGCCCTACCACACCTCCAGCTTTTCCACGATGGACTTCCAGCTTCTCCAGCCTCTGGCGCCTAGACTGCAGCTTCACACAGGAAGTTGGCCAGAAGAATATTGATCGTGCCCAACATAGCCTGATTTCTCTTGACGTTTTTTTTCCCTCCACTTTGTCAATTGGTGAAGTTTTTTTCCTCGCCACTGTTGCCACTGGCTTGCTCGAATCGGGACTTGTGGAGCTGCGCTTCGGTGGATTTGCTCTTCAGTGTTTGAACTTTCAGCAGTGAAACTTAAACCACACTGAACTAAACTGAACTTCAACTCTGAAATCTGGACTTTACTAGAACATGTTAAGCTGCTTTGATACAATCTACATTGTAAAAAGCGCTATATAAATAAACTTGAATTGAAATTGAATATTATATAATTTTGCACTTTATAATGATGTTTAGTGCACCTACTGAAACCTCTATCTCTCTAAACAGTTTAAAAGTCTTAACCTCAGATTTGTTGTTCAGATTTGTTGTTTTATTTTTATTTTTGTATTGTTTGAGTTTTCACCAAAACCTGGTTCAATTCCATGTCAACAGCTCCTTTAGAAATGTTATTCCCGGGAAAAAAAACGATGTTTAATACTTATTTCCCCCACTGTGCATATATATGTAAGACACACACAACAAAGAACTTGTGCTGCACAGCTTTAGCCTTGTATTTCTTATTCATGTGCCAGATTACTGTAAACAAACCATATATTTTATCATTACTTGACAAACATATACAGTATTTACAATATTAGGATTTATGCACAGAGTTTTTAAGAGTAGTGGTTAATATACAGTATAAGAATAACATAAGAAAACGGTTTATATGCCTTGTGTTTTTGTTGTTGTTGTTGTTGTTGTTGTTGTTTTTAAATGTCTCTTTGTACATGCATTAGGGTAATGGGGCTTTAACAATTGTTTTCATGTTAATGTTTTTATATCATTGTATTAAAAGTATTTAAAAGGTTTAGGTTTAATCTCAAGCAATGTATTTTTACGTTTTTCAATGTGTTAGTGATATTTACATATGAAACACCATAATTAATGAATATTCAGATATTTCTTAGATTTTGATGTTAATAAACTGCAGATTTAACTTATGCTTGTTGTTACAGATTTCATTATGCTCATTATATTTGGTACATTATACGCTGAATGAGGGTAACTAGTGAAATTGCTCTTAAATCATCTGATTTGTCATTGATCTTCACGCAGTACAAATATTGTGTCTTATATAAAGACGTCTCTTATATGGAGAATGAAGTTACATGCATTGCTCAGGTGTGATTTCTCATCTCGTCTATCAATTCTTGATACAGCTTGATTTTCTTTCTCTGAAACCATTTAAGAGTTTTCTTTGCTGTGGATCATTGTCTTGCTGAAATGTCCACCCTGGTTTCATCTTCATCATCCTGATAATGTAGACGTTGGACGGAAGCAGCTAATATTAATTTACAATGACCAAGGGCAGAGGGTTGCTGAGATTTCAGCTGTTATCTGGGCTTTCACTGCCTTTCTTCACCTCCCTTTCTTCATCTGTTCAATACTTTTTGTTTTGTTTTTGCATATATGGATTTATTTACTTGTTACAAACATTCTGTGAAAATTTCAATTCAACAGCACCTTTAGAAATATGTTTTCTGAGAAAAATAGTGTGAAAAAAATGTATTTCCCCCAGTGGAAACCAGAAATGTACTTACACTCTAAAAATGGCACATAACCCTTTTTTGTATTATTTTATTTATTTATTTTTTATGTCTGATGTTAAATCATGTTTCCTCTTTTAGGTCTGTTGGGATTACCAAAATTATTTATATTTTCTAAATGCCAAAATAATGAGATAATTGCTTTCTAAACAGTCAAAAGTTTACAGACATTTCCTTAGTATTTTGTAGCATTGCCTTTAAACTGTATAACTTCGGTCAAACGTTTTGAGTATTCTTCCACAAGCTTCTCAAAATAGTTTGCTGGATTTTTGGTTCATTCATGTGCCTGACAGAATTGGTGTAACTGAGTCAGATTTGTAGGCTGTCTTGCTCGCACACATATATATATATATATTATATATATATATATATTTTTTTTTTTTAGCTCTGCCCACAAATTTTCTATTGGAATGAGATTCACTCACTCTGTTATCCTTAAGCTACATTTTAAATAAAAAGGCATTATGCTTAGGGTCATTGTCCATTTGGAAGACCCATTTGTGGCCAAGCTTTAATTTCCTGGCTGATGTCTTGAGATGTTTCTTTAATATTTCTACTGTGTAATGTGTAATGTGTTTCTAATGTTCTTTTCTCATGATCTATTCTGTGAAATGCACTAGTCCCTCCTGCAGCAAAACAGCCCCACAACATGATGCTGCCACCCCTATACTTCACAGTTGGGATTGTGTTCCCAGGTTTGTAAGCTTTCCCCTTTTTTCTCAAAACGTAACAATGGTCATTATGGCCAAACAGTTCGATTTTAGTTTCATCAGACCACAGGACATATCTCCAAAAATGAAAGTATTTTTCCCTCTGTAATTTGCAAATTCTAATCTGGCTTTTTATGCTTTTGGAGTAATGGCTTCTTCATTTCTGAGTGGCCTTTCAGTCCATGTTAGTACAGGACTCGTTTCACTGTGGATATTGAAACTCTCTTACTAGCCAGCATCTTCACTAGCCAGAATCTTCACAAGGTCTTTTGCTTTTGTTCTGATGTTTATACACACAGTTCGCACTACAGCACATTCATCTGTGGGACACACAATCCTTTTCCTTCCTGAGTGCTATGGCTGGACATTCCCATGTTGTTTATACTTGTGTAAATTAAATATACTTACACAATTCTTTGCCTTTTGAATATCTTGTTGTTACCCTCTTATTACCCAAACATTACAGTTTGTTCCTTTGCACTTTATAGAAAAGTACACCGTAAATTCAATATATTTATGCGATACTTTGCGTGTTGCATATCTGGTTGTTAGCCCTTATTACCCAATCATTACAGGTTGTTTCCTTATACCTACACATTCTTCTGTATGTTCTTTATACATACAGAAAGTACGCTGTTATTTCACTGTACTTATGCGTACTTTTCAGGTTGTAATCTAAAGTGTTACCTTTTTTTCTTTTTAATTTCATACTGTACATTAATATTTAACACATACTGGAGTTGAAGGACTCATTTACAATTTTAGGGCTATTCATGGTCTGTTGAATTTTACTCAAAGCATCAAGGGCATAGGGGGGAAAAATTAGATTTTTGTCACATTAAATGAATGTGTGAGATATTTCCTTCCACCCACAACAACTTAAATATAGATGGTATTCTTGTCACTGCTGATGAACTTTAGAACGTTTACCTAACCCTCCTGAAGTCCCATAATTCTTTATACACCGTTCATCCTTTGAGTCAAAAAAGACACGCCTGAGGATGTTGTCCTATAACACATGAATATGCTGTAGTTCACACTGGTTTTAAGTCACTGGTTTTAGAGGTCCTGATGTTTTTTTTGTTTGTTTGTTTTTGTGTTTTTTATGGTGGTCACAGGCCAAAGCCTTACTTCTGGGTTAGCTTTAGATGGGAACGGGACAGAAACATCATGTTGATCAATGAGAAATGCTGTCTTCCATGCTTGGTACAATGGGTCTTCTTTTTGGCCTTTACAAGATGTCCTACAGATTTTGTATTGTGAGATAGTTTTGGGCATTTGCTTGCATTAGTCCTAATTTCAGTCAACCTGAATCAACTTCTCTTTCCATTTTTGAGGTAAGTAGGGGTCCCACCGTAATGTACGACCCTCAGAATGTACCATTTAAATGTGCTAGTGTCTAATCTGTTAACATTATGATTGTGTGAAATTCAGATTATATAATTAAATACAATAGAATTCACTGTTTAAATTTCATAATAGTTGATTGTTATTATAACCTTTGCTGTTGCAGTGTTCATGTTAAAAAACAAAACAAGTATTAGAGTTTAAATAATAGAGTTTAAAAGTGAATGAAATTGGTGAATTAATCTATCTCATAATGTTTACTTTAGACCACGTCAATTCTCCCCTCATCCAAGTATTTTATGTCCATGTTTTAGAATCACAAATCTACATGGTACAGAACTAAAATGGGTATTTCTCAAAACGTCTGACACCGGCGATCAAATATTTTAGCCTAGAATTATGGGAATCTTTTATCATTTAAAAAAAATAATTGTCTTTAAATTGTGACCAAAATCTCTCAGTGGGACCCTGGCGTAACAGACATGCCACCATGAGTCTTCATTGAGACAAATAAACAGGTACAAGGCAATGTAGCGATCATTTATAATTAATTATTGGCAGATTATTGGTTTATTACTAAAATTGCAGAAAGGCTGTGGGTGTATGAAATAATTTGGACATAAATTTATATTACACTCTAAATAACATAAAAATGTATGTCTATACAATGTCAGTTATGTTGTTACTCATATATAACAATAGTGACCATGCGGGCTGATTGAGTTATACTTATTGGGTTAAAAACTACCCAAAATGTGTTATTTTCTTGTTGTTTTTCAAAGTGTAGTCTTTAGTGTTGAAGCTACAGGATTTTGCCCTGAGGTTAACCAGTTTGTGATTTCAATATCCGTAATGATGGATGTCACATAAAAATATAATCAAACATTTTTAAAACATTGCACATACAAACATAATCGTACTCCTTAATAAAGCTTGCAGCATCCAGGTTGCACACAACATGTAGCATCCTCTCTCTCCTTTGTAAATATGTTATGATACTTGGGGTCATTTAGCAGTAGACTAATTATATCCCTACTAGCAGCAGGCCAGTTTTCTCAGCTTCAGTGGAAAACTAGCTACAGGGAAAAAATTGCTCCCAAGACATGAAAGAATACACATTTGGAAGTAAATTAAGTAAATGGGGACAGAGATGTAATTTCTGTGTGATCTGTACATTTATCACCATATACATATATATTAGGCTGATGAGAATGTATCGCACATTTGTAGAATTAGGCCACAAATAGGGAAGTGAATATTTTATTCAAATAAGTTGAATGCATCCTGTAAGAGAGACAATATGAACTATTAGCTATGAGGATGGCGTTTCTGAAGATGGTGCTTCTGTTTGCATTCTTATTACTATTTCTGAAGACTTATTATGTTTGTTCTTGGCTTACTGGTAAATGTTTAGTCTACGGTGATGTGAAAGAGTTTCCTGTTACCACATACTGTCCTGGAAAAATGAACGGTGCTGATTGTAAGCACGTTACTGATATTAAAGAAGATCTTCGTGGGCTTCCCTCAAACTTACTGAGTGTCTGCATCGAGATGGATCAAGGCTGTCATGGTGTCTTGGCTCCAAACTCATTCTCAAGTTTTGCGTCTCTGGAACAACTTACAATTAATGGATGTTTTTCGGAGATCCCTCTGGAAGCTTTTAATGGATTGACGAATGTAACTTCACTATCAATATCTTCCTCCAATTCAGAAAACTGCAGTGAGGTAGCTCTTGATTTCAGTCGCCTTCCCTCACTTACCAGTTTGTTTATTTCAAACTATGATTTATCTTTTTTGACACAGAATGTTTTTGACAAGATTCCTCATTTGGAAAAATTATTCTTGGCCAGTGTGTGTTTGAAAGATATTTCTGAGGTTCTGTGTCGACTGGCAAGTGTAAAATCACTAAAGCAGTTTAACATTGAAAGTGTGTTACATATACTTCAGTACCCAAACTGCTCAGTTTTCAATACATCTGACATATCTACAGTGTTTAATATTGAAAAGGTGCATTTGAAATTGAGCACAGTAGAGCATGTGGATGAAGGAGCTTTGAAATGTTTTGGAAAGCTCTTCATCTTTCGTTTTTCTGTTTTAAACACAGATTTCCTCAGAGATCTTTCTTTAATTGGAGTACATAAAATCAGTACTTTGGATTTCAAAGTGGATGTACTTAATGTTGATGATTTGTGTGTAGCAGCAAAGTTATATTCCATTGAAAGAATATTTGTTTTTTATGATATAATTAATTTGTCACTGACTCCTACTAACATGTCAGATGGGTGTAAATACATTATGAGCATTGCACTTAATAATTACTTATCTGTAAAGTTTGCCAGCCTCTTAGATGTATATTCTGTCTTCCAGATTTTCAGCAACCTCA
>CAIGQW010056708.1:0-11708 GCA_903798125.1 Danio choprae | reverse complement strand
GATAGATAGATAGATAGATAGATAGATAGATAGATAGATAGATAGATTGTACGGATGGAGAGAGAGAGAGAGCAGGGTGAATCTAGTTTCTGTCTGACATAAACAAGGGCTGCTGCAGGATGAGTTTTTTCTCCATCACTGAGTTTACAAGAGGAAAAGATGCCTGATGTTTGGGTTCAGAAAGCAGGACTCGTGTGTAACGACTAACAGCTGTGTGTGTGTGTGTGTGTGTGTGTGTGTGCGTGCGTGCGTGCATGTGTGTGTGCGTGCGTCCACATTCACTGAGACACAAGATTGTTTTCTTTTCTAAACATAATAGTTTTAATAACTCATTTCTAATAACTGATTTCTTTTCTCTTCGCCATGATGACAGCACATAATATTAGACTAGATATTCTTCAAGACACTAGTGTTCAGCTTAAAGTGACATTTAAAGGCTTCACTAGGGTAATTAGGGTAAAGTTAGGGTAATTAGGCAAGTCATTGTATAACAGTGGTTTCTTCTGTATATACGAAAATCATTTTTAATGCATATATATATATTCCAGGCAAATTAAAGGAAATTAAACTTATTAAAAATATATTATAGGAAGTACTTTCTTAAAATCCATTGCTTTTTAAACATCACTTGGGAAATATTTGAGAAAGATGGACAATTTCACAGGAGGGCGAATATATTTCTTTCTTCAACTGTAGCTGACTTGAGCTGAATGAAATGAAATACTTTCATGTGACGATGGCTCTACAGATCTCTGAGGGGAAGTTGGGTGTGGGTCTTTGCACATTTATAACTCGGCATAACTGCAGCATTATGCATAAGAAGTGCTGCTGGTGAAAACAGACTCACATGAGCAAAAATGATCAAACACAGGGTAGCAACCACTAGGGGTTAAGTCGTGACCTGAAATGGGTTTTGGCTATGAAATGAATCGATATAAAGAATGTGTCGAACCAGAGAGATATGGCACAAGTATTTATTAGTATGTTTGTGTATCTCTTCAGGGACCGACAAGGCCAGAATAATAAACACAACACACAACTTGAAAGCTGCTAATTTCCCTTCAACACAAACAGAAGAAAATAAAAACTCCTCAACGTGCAATTTAAAGGCTTAGCTAGGTTAATATGGTTAACTAGGTCATTGTATAACAGTGGTTTGTTCTGTAGACAATCGGGGAAAAAATACATTGCTAATAATATTGACCTTAAAAAAATTAAAGTGGGTTTTTATTCTAGCCGAAATAAAGCAAACAAGACTTTCTCCAGAAGAAACAATACTGTAGGAAATACTGTGAGAAATTCCTTGATCTGGTAATATCACTTAAGAAATATTTGAAAAAGAATAAATATCTCGGGCAGCACGGTGGCGCAGTGGGTAGCACGATCTCCTCACAGCAAGAAGGTCGCTGGTTCGAGCCTCGGCTGTGTCAGTTGGCATTTCTGTGTGGAGTTTGCATGTTCTCCCCGTGTTGGCGTGGGTTTCCACCGGATGCTCCAGTTTCCCCATCAAGTCCAAAGAAATGCTATAGGGGAATTGGGTAAGCTAAATTGTCCGTAGTGTATGTGTGTGAATGAGTGTGTATGGATGTTTCCCAGAGATGGGTTGCAGCTGGAAGGGCATGTGCTGCGTAAAACATATGCTGGATAAGTTGGTGGTTCATTCCGCTGTGGCGACCCCAGATTAATAAAGGGACTAAGCCAAAAAGAAAATGAATGAATGAATGAACCTTAATTTAATGTGTTAGGGCGGCACGGTGGCTCGGTGGTAAGCTCTGTCGCCTCACAGCAAGAAGGTCGCTGGTTCGAGTCTCGGCTGTATCAGCTGGCGTTTCTGTGTGGAGTCTGCATGTTCTCCCCGTGTTGCCGTGGGTTTCCTCCGGGTGCTCCGGATTCCCCCACAGTCCAAACACATGCGCTATAGGGAAATTGGATGAATTAAATTGACCGTAGTGTATGAGTGTGTTTGTGTGTGTGTGCATGAGTGTTTCCCAGTACTGAGTTGCAGCTGGAAGGGCATCCGCAGCATAAAACATATGCTGGAATAGTTGGCGGTTCATTCTGACCCCCGACCCCTGATGAATACGGGACTAATCCAAAGGAAAATGAATGAATTAATGTATAAATTGCAACATTTTATTAATTCCTGTTTAGTTTTTTTTAGAAGTACAATGTTAAAATGTCTGCTTATTTAAAACATCTGAAATCGTCTAACATTATTAACCTTAATTTAGTGTGTTAATGTGAGCAAGATAAAAGTCATTTAAAAAGAAAATCATCGTCCTGTTCACCAACGTTTGAATAGTCCAATCCCAGTTTCACTTGTATTAGTGAACACCACACACTCAGACATTCTGTAATCTGTGTACATATACAGTATTTTAAATTCAGCCAAACACAGTCATATTTCCTTATCCATTCAATCTTTTTTTCCAGCCAGATGGGCAACAGACACACACATATCATCATGAATGGCTTTGCTGTGGTGTTGAAACTTTTTGCTTTTTTTTTTTTAACTATTATTTTACTACCTTTGGAGGCCTGCCAGCACATCATGAACACGGCAGCTATAAATGCATATGAACAGACAAGAGTGAACATTATAGAGTCGTTAACTGGGCCACTTTTACAATTTCATATATGTCCATTAAAGTGTCTCAGAGTTAGTACTGTATGCATGCATGCAGGCAGCAGTGTCGGGTTTTTGATTTATCGATTGTGAGAACGAGAAAGCCTTGGCGCTCATGTTATACAACATTCCAAGTACAGCTATTCAAGACTGCTTACCTACTAGACAGAGTTAAAGTAAGTGCTTCGGCAGGAAGAAACTTGGCTATGGTATCGCTTAGTGTGTTCAATTTACTTAAATTGCGTGTTTTTGGACTGTGGGGGAAACCAGAGAACCCGGGGAAAACCCACGCGAGCACGGGGAGAACAAGCAAACTCCACACAGAAATGTCGACTAGTTTAGTTGGGACTTTAACCAGAGACATTCTTGCTGTGAGGCGACAGTGTTAATCACTGGGCCACCGTGTCGCCCATCTGGGAAGGAGGAGGAGTAGGGGTGGGTGGGGGGAGTTCTTCAAGACGCAGGTACTGAGATAAGGGAACTCTGGTTATTTATGGTGATCTAGGAATCATCTGATTGGTCAATCAATCGTGAGCTGATGTGGGACCAGCTGTAAGCAACCATAAGCACGTGATCCTCTCCAAATTAGTTTATAAATAAATTTCACTTATTAATCTGGGGTCGCCACAGCGGAATGAACCGCCAACTTACCCAGCATATGTTTTACGCAGTGGATGCCCTTCCAGCTACAACCCATCTCTGGGAAACATCCACACACTCTCATTCACACTCATACACTACAGACAATTTAGCTTACCCAATTCACCTGTAACGCATGTGTTTGAACTTGTGGGGGAAACCGGAGCACCCGGAGGAAACCCACGCCAACACGGGGAGAACATGCAAACTCCACATAGAATCGCCAACTGACCCAGCCGAGTCTCGAACCAGCGACCTTCTTGCTGTGAGGCGAACGTGCTACCCACTGCGCCACCGTGAGGCCCTCTATAGTAATCTATTCCATGAAAATTAAAAGGTTTTTATTCATGCTTTTTTTTTACTGTAAAGCAGGCAAGCAGCAGGCGAGCACTTAAACTCCATTGAAAATACCATGGTAAAATTAATTTCCATATTTTAAAAACATGGCGCAGAACAATGGACCTGAGACCCAGTTAATATCGTATATCGATCAGGCAGAGAAGATTACTGATTTTTAAAGACACCAGATCTTACACGTGGCGATTTTGTAATGGCATGACAGTTCAGCGGTTAGGCTGGCTTACTGAAAATAAAAAATCCTTGTGCATATACCCCATGAAGTCTTGTCGACGAATGGTGAAAATGTTTGGAAGATGGGGAAATCAGTTTGGAAACAAACAATTTTCTGTTATTTTATTTGTGGCCACTAGGGGTGGCAAAGTTCCACGTTGTTTTCAAAATGCTTTATGATAATGACATCTTTCTCTTTTCTCTCAGGACGGGATCCCACGACTACACCCACAGCTGGACCCACAACCCCTACAGTTCCCTCAAGCGCCCTTAAGATTTCATCTCTGGAAGTAATGTCTTCTGCGCCAACCGATGGCACCATAGAAGAACCACCATCCATGTTCTCTGCAAGCATGGCACCGCGTGACAAGCCCACTCCTGAAGCATATCCCACCATTGTTACAACTAAATCTGAGGAGATTTTGGATACGCCATCCCCAACATTTGGTGACTATGATGAAAATAGCAACTTAGTGGTGCAAGGGGCACCTGACTTTTCACTCCAGGGTACCGCAGGCTCCACCACAATGGTAACCCCATCTTATTACGAGTCTATTTTCACTATGCAACTTCCTCCTCAACACACAAAAAGGACCAAGAATCCTTTGGATATCTCTCATGTGGAATACAGTAGTGCTGAGGGAAGCAGCAGCGGAGACATGGAGACTCCTGAGAAGGTGATTCCTACTTCACCTGTGCTTGTTACGACTTTCCAAGAAGACCCAGACCAACCAAAAGTGGTGTACAAAGAGGACGGAAGCACAGAAAGCACCACTGAAGGAGTGGTCTTTGCTGAGTCCAGTATGGGAACCCCAGGCTTAGGTGAAGTGACTGTGCATGGATCACCGTCTGAAGGCACCAAGAATGTCAGCTTTCCAATAGACATCAGCTTGCTCATAGTCGACATTAAGGATAAAAATCAATCAGGTTGGTGAGACTCTTCTTACAATTTCATCAGTGCAAACAAAAAACCATTCATATAGAAGCCGTGTGTGAATTAAAGGGGGGTTTAGAGCTGGGCGTTTGGGGATGGGGGGCTTTGACCTACCTAATTAATGCTTGATTCCCCGCTGAAGGACATAAAAAGATTTGTAGGGGGGTCAGCCCTTAAAATAGTCAGAAATAGTTTGCTCTGGTTTGTAACTTAATAATAATATTAATAATAATAATAATAATAACAGATAATATAAATATACAGGCAGCTCAGTGTTAGCATTGTTGAGTCCCGGCTGGACCAGTTGGCATTTCTCTGTGGAGTTTGCATGTTCTCCCCGTGTTGGCGTGGGTTTCCTCCGGGTGCTCCGGTTTTCCCCACAGTCCAAAAACATGCTGTATAGGGGAATTAAACAAACTAAATCATCCGTAGTGTATGAGTGTGTATGTGAATGAGTTTGTATGGCTGTTTCCCAGTACTGTAAGGGCATCCGCTGTTTAAAACATATGCTGGAATAGTTGGCAGTTCATTCCGCTGTGGCGACCCCTGAAATAGAGACTAAGCCGAAGAAAAAGTAATGAATGAATGAAAAAATATTTGACCCCCATAATATCCAATATATAATCCACACCTTGTGTAGAAGATACTTTAATTAAAGTGTATAATATATTGACTTGTGAATCAGTTCTGCTTGTCCGTTCATTTTTTTGGTGCAGCAGTGCTTTTCTCTGATTGTTGCCAAAGCAGCATGTTGTAAATGGGAATTCTGGTTAAGGAAACACTGAGATGCACAATGTAGATCTTGGCTAAAGAGAGGCCACATTTGGCTCTGTCAAGACACCTACTGCTGTCTTGCAAACAACAGATCTGGACGCGGCCCCTTGATTTTATCCAGTTGCTTTAGTAGTTGATTTGTGCCCAATCTTCACCTCATCCTGAGGTATAACTAAACTAGCGGTGCTGCCTGCATGTATAAAGTGAAAAAAGAAAACAGATCCTTCATGCCTTCCCGTGACCTTAATTGACTTCCTATGCTGGTGGAAAGAGTGATGAAGTCGATAAACATCTGTAAGTGGACTGCAGCCAGTGTTCCTGTCTTGTAGGTCCTGAGGGTCAACATGAATCAGTTGTCCCATTTATACCATTTGATACTGTTAAAGAGGCATCTACTCCAGTAAAACATCAGGGAGAGACAGAGGTGTTGAGTGTGAGAAAGAGTAGCTCTCAAAACCACAGACGAATGCCTCTTGGGTCAAACGGCAAAGCCCCTTAAAACATCAATCAGCAATGTAATCATTGCAAGCTAATTACTTTCCCTTACCTCGTCCAGTCTGAAGATCAGGTTACCATGTGTGGCTGCTTAAAATGTCAATAAAAGAGACGTTTTTTGGGGGGGGGTTATGCATAATATTGGAGACTTTTACGATGTATTATATTCTCTGGCGATATTTCACACAGATTATTACTGTGCCGTGTACCAGATGCTGGAATTACTTTAATCTTGAGCTCTTTCAAAATGAAAAGAGTCTTGTCGTTTTGCAATCGAGTGACTTTAGGGTCTCGCAGGGACATTTCACTGAAAAAAGTTAATAATAAGCAATTCACTCTTCTGTACATGAGTAGAGCCATAACTTACGTAGAAACAATAATCAGGAAAAGATTATATGTGACTAGAGAGGTTTATTTTCCTCAAGTGACACTCTAGACTTTAAGTGGAATATACATACCATGCCAATTTCGAAGATCTCTTTAAAATAACTTCAGGCAGCATGAAGTTAGAACTGAGCATCCAAGCAATCATCTTTTAGCTCTTTTCCACAGTACAGTATGGTTTGGTATGGGTACGCCTGATCAGGCTTGCATTTCCATTGCAAATAGCACCCTTACTTGGTAGGCTTGGTGTATGCTAGAAAGTAGTGGTCAACGCCATTCCTATGCAAACACTTCAAACAAGAAAGCCATAGGTGGCATGCACATATTGCGTCTTTTCTTGCTTTATGACTGTTTGTCACATGAAGACTACAAGTTTTGTTTGAGCTCTGGTCAATCATGGTTTATTGCTGCATGCCGTCATTGTATTGTTATATTATGATGATTTGGCTGTCTATTTAAAAATGGTGTTCCTGTGTTGATGTTCCCCTTGAAGCACAAACAAGTTATGATTCTCTGAGTTCTGCAGTGAGTCTACCTCCACCCTTTAGGTATAGTACTATTGTGCTAGGTACCCTTATGAAAGGGTCCCAAGAAAGTAGTATGATACAGTTTGCTATTTTGGTACTATTCAGATCTTCTAACAGTGGAAATAATCACGTACTGTACTGTACTGTACTGTACTGTACCACTCAGTGGAAACAAGCCATTTGATTCATTGTTAGCTAAAAAGAAAACTAGCAATTAAACTCAATAAGAAAATGCTTGTGTAATATCTTTTCTTCTTGGTTTGCAGTTGAAAGTGTTCTGGACTTTCTTGGAGAATCACGGGGCATCACTAATATTCTCACATCTAGTGAAAACGAGCCACCTTTGGGCAGTGGAGACCTTGAAATATATCCTTCAGCTTCTGTTACCGTCACCCCAGAAGTGAGTTTCATTAATGGAAAGCACGAGTTGACTCTGCAACCAGTCACTGAACAGGAGGCTAGAGGAGACCAGTTCGACACTGTGACCCCTCCAATAGAAGAAATCATCCCTGACAATGAGAGAGTAATACTTATGGCAGAATCTGAAGTTGTTGCATCTTCCCCTAAAACAGATGAATCTGGCTTAACTACAAGAAGTCCAGCTGAGACCCATTTCACAACAAAAATCTCAAAGCCAGATTTGGGCAGTGGAAATGTTGAAATATATCATTCAGCTTCTGTTACCGTCACCCCAGAAGTGAGTTTCATTAATGGAAAGCACGAGTTGACTCTGAAACCAGACATTGAACATGAGGCTAGAGGAGATCAGTTCGACACTGCGACCCCTCCAACAGACGACATTATTCCTGACGATGAGATAGTAGTACTGACGGTGGAAGCTATAGGTGTTACATCTTCCCCCAAAACAGATGAATCTGACTTAACTACAAGAAGCTCAGTAGGGCCCCACTTCACAACAAAGATCTCAGAAAATACAACCATGAGTAAACTGCCCATATTTTCAACCAAATCTCCAAGCCAGGAGATAACGCCACAAGCCATATCATTCAGCACATCAATGAATGAACAAAGTTCAGGGATGAGCCCAATAGATGATGAAGAGGAGCTGACTACATTGGAAGGCTCTGCGGATGACCTGCTGTCAACTACAGCTTCTACTGACCCAGATATGGTGGCTACTGACGAGACTGAAATAGCTGAAACAGAGAAGCCTACACAGGGATATGGGGTGCATTGCTCCACCAAAGGACCAATTACAACTCCAGAAACTTCACAAACTACAGCATCCAGCCCTCTAGAAAGAGAACCGAAGCCAGAAAGAGACGATTTTGAGGGTTCCACCTCAGCAGAAGAAGAGAGCTCAGGACAAGATATGTATTCTAGAGAGGAACCAAAACAACCAATTTTATCTCCAACTCTCTCTGTTCCTTCTCACTCCTTTAAACCTTCCTCACCAAGTACTTATCCCAAAGACCCAAGAGAACCTGTTAGCTTACTTTTGCCCAGTGCAGAGCCCACAGTAAATGTGGTTTCAACTTTACAAACAAGAGGAATCCCAGAGGAGAAAGACCAAAACAGGAGCACAACGAAGAGTCCTTTATTGGTGCCTGAGATTGAAAAAGATGTAAGCACAGTCTTCACCATCTCTGGGGACAGTGGCTCTGGTGATCAGCCAACGGAAGCACTAACAAAACAACCTTTCATTGCGACTACTCTTCCATCTCTTTTCATTCAACAAACTGTAGAAACTAGTGGTGATGCGAATGAACCAACTAAAGCATTTGAAGGTTCTGCAGAAGACTCAGCACCATTGTCTTTTACTACTGTCCGAACTGAAACTAAATTTACAACCCAAAGTTCGGATACTAGAATTCTGCCCACGGATAGTCTACGAGCAATAATGTCTTCCTCCCAAGAAACTGTTCTAATCCAAAAAACACATTCAGAAGAGACAACCACTTTAGTGCAGCCATCGGAGACTACAGAAGAGACCATGTTACCTTCTATATTTGGATTCTCAACAGAGAAGCCTCTTATCTCAACGTCTGTTCTTTCCAGTGGCCCCATCACTATTGCTGATACAAATTTGAGCATCGAAGAGTCAGTTCAGGATATTACAAGTACTACTTCTACAACAGAAGACATTTTCACCACCCCCAAAGCCACAAGTACTGTGCCATTTCAAGAGACTGTTGTAGATTATGAAGATGTGCAGGGTGCCTCAGTTGTTGAAAGACAACCCCCAACCAGGGAAGAGTTCACCACAAAAAAGCCAGAGGTCTGGACTGATTCCAGCTACACTGTCGAGAGCCATGTGGTGGATTTGCAAGGTAGAGTTTTGAGCCGTATTTTTTTGCAAAGCATACAGAATTTCCATAGTGCTGATTTGTCCATAGTGGATTTGTCCTTTCACTGAAAGTTATGACTTTGTTATTTTAGATCACACACTTTGCTCGGTCAATGTGTGTGAAAATGGTGGAGCATGCTTTTCCAGCAGAAAAGGAAATATTTGTGTCTGCTTACCTGGATTCAGTGGGGAACGCTGTGAAAATGGTTTGTAGCTTTTAGTATTTTAAGTTTTATTCGCTTTTGACGAACACGTTTCTTGGTATAGTGAGACATTTTCATCCTTCCTAATTCCTGCAGATGTCGATGAATGCCAGTCGAACCCTTGCCGCAATGGTGCTACATGCATTGATGGATTAAACTCTTTCAGTTGTGTCTGTCTGCCCAGCTATTCAGGATCCCTCTGTGAGCAAGGTATGAAATCAATAGTATGCACGTGTTTTGATTAGGATGATATGTGAGGTTACACTTCATTTTGATGATCCTCTTTAGGAATTATGTTGAACATAAGCAACTTTGCAACTACCAGCAGGAGGGTTAGAGTGCATAGAACCCAGAGTTTGGAGGGTCCCACAGTGAAGTCTGGGGCCCGGAACACAATTTTTACAGGGCAGAAAACTGCACATATAGGTGTAGTAAATGGGGCAAAGTGTATAGGGCCCAGTGGTTTGGAGGGACCCACGTGGGGTCTATGGGGTCAGAGAGCAATTTTTACTGAGGGGGCCCAGATCGGAAAACTGTGTATGTAGGTGTATTAAGTCGGGGAAAGGGTGGGAGAGTGTATATGGCCCAATAATTTAGAGGGACCCAAGTGGGGTCTAGGGGGCCAAAGTACAGTTTTTACTAAGAGGGCCCTGATCAGAAAACTGCACATATAGGTGTAGTAAGTCGGGAAAAGGTGAAAGGGTGTATAGGGCCAAATGGTTTAGAGGGACGCAAGTGGGGTCTAGGGGGCCAAAGTGCAGTTTTTACTGAGAGTGCCCAGAAAACCACACATATAGGTGTAGTAAATGGGGGGAAATGGGGCAGAGTGTATAGGGCCCAGTGGTTTGGAGGAACCCAAGTGGGATCTATGGGGCCAGAGTGCAATTTATACTGAGGGGGCAAGAGCGGAAAACTGCACATATAGGTGTAGTAAGTTGGGGGAAAGAGGGGCAGAGTGTATAGGGTACAGTGGAATTTGGGGGTCCCAGAACAAAATATTTACTGAGGCTTCCCATAGCATAAAACTACACATATAGGTGTAGTAAGTGGTGGGAAAAAGGGGGAGAGTGTGTAGGGCCCAGTGGTTTGGAGGGACCCAAGTGGGGTCGGGGGGCCAGAATGATTTTTTTTACTGAGGGTACCCAGAGCAGAAACCTGTTCATAGAGTTGTAGTAAGTGGGGGAAAGGCGGGCAGAATGCATAGGGCCCAGAGGCTTGAAATGATCAACAATGTAGTTTGGGGTGTCAGGGTGGGGAAAATATATTTTTTACACTGAAGTACTATCACAGTTTCTTACAGTTAAATGTGGAGTGTATCTGTACCAAGCTAGCAAGTTGACATGTGCTTCATGCTAACATATAACATATAATGTGTATAATGTATAAATGTTTTGGTTTATTCTTGAAATGCTCTGAGGGTTGCGTATTTTAAACATTTATCTCCTTGATTACCTGCAAGATTTCCACTGCAAGTGGAATAAAATACAACTCACTAAAAGCTGGTGAGTGGAATATGTTATGATTTTAAGGTGCTAGTTTCTAAATATCGAACCATGGCTGTTTAATAATTCCACTGAAGCAATTGTATAAGGAGGTCAATCCAAACTGTTAACATGGACAAACCAAACTACACAGTTTGTATCACATCTGGCAGGCCTGATCCTCCAGAGGGTGTGTGGTATTGCTGTCAAGAGGAATGAAAGCAGATTTGTGCCAACGATTGGGTTCAGAGAAAAGGTCACACAGTCAGCGACAGTACTGCCTCTTCCATTACACCAAATGCTGAGCAATTCTCTGAGCTGTAGCTGAGCCAACTGCCTTGGCATTAACCCACGCAAATTAGTGTGGCTACGTAAACGATGAGTGCATTTTCCTCCAGTCGCTTCGTCATACTCCTTTATAACAATGGCGTGACTTGTGTAGGTCCTAAAATTAGGTTGTAACTTTTAGATGTCTTCGGGAAACCAATTAAAGCTAGCAAGAACAACACACAATTGCAATATTGCAACACAAACCACTTCCATATTTATGCGTCATTTCAGTGTAAAAGTAAACATACCACATGAATGATCATTTTTGGTACAGTATGCAGTGAGATTGGATTAGATTGATATTGACATATTAGTAGCAGTGCTTGCTAAATATAACTCAGTAAATATAACTATAAGTCAGTAGCAATGGACTTTCTTGAATCTACATATATACACCCAAATCAAAATATCTAGCTTTGGGGGTAAATCTGGACGGC
>CAIGQW010056657.1:0-17375 GCA_903798125.1 Danio choprae | reverse complement strand
GTGCGTGCGTGCGTGCGTGCGTGCGTGCGTGCGTGCGTGCGTGCGTGCGTGCGTGTGTCTGTGTGTGTTATATACAGTTGAAGTCAGAATGATTCGCCCTCCTGTGAATTTTTATTTCTATTTCAATTATTTCCCAGATGATGTTGAAGAGATTCAGGAATTTCTCCCAGTATTTCCTATAATATTTGTTCTTCTGGAGAAAGTCTTATTTGTTTTATTCATTCATTCATTCATTTTCATTTCGGCTTAGTCCGTTTATTAATCTGGGGTCGCCACAGCGGAATGAACCGCCAACTTATCCAGCATATGTTTTACGCAGCAGATGCCCTTCCAGCTGCAACCCAGTACTGGGAAACACCCATACACACTCATTCACACACACATACACACACACTCATACACTACGGCCAGTTTAGTTCATCAATTCCCCTATAGCGCATGTGTTTGGACTGTGGGGGAAACAATAACACAAGACGGAACAATATTGTGCAAAAGAGGTAATTAAAGTTGAAGAAAACATGATGTTGTGGTACATTCCCATGTAAACACTGTTTTCCTTATTGAGTCCTTGTAAGATGGAGTTTAAGTAAAGTGTCTGGTGCATATGGAGAGAAGAGAGTGTTTTCTACAGGTGGTTTGTCAAGCCCACTCACCTGTGTGAGGCACACTCTGAATTGCATTATACAATAAACCAAAAACATTAACATTATTACTTCCTATCATATTAAAGAATAAAAAACAAAAGACTTTGGCTAATAAATGAAATCAAAATAAAACAGAAAAGCTGAAAGTATTACTAAATTATGTTCTTTTTAATTTGTTTAATTATATTGGTTATATTTAGTAATTTGTTATATGGCGAGACAGTGGCACAGTGGTTAGCACTGGGGCCTCACAGCAAGAAGGTCGCTGGTTTGAGCCTCGGCTGGGTCAGTTGGCGTTTCTGTGTGGAGTTTGCATGTTCTCCCCGTGTTGGTGTGGGTTTCCTCCGGGTGCTCCGGTTTCCCCCACAAGTCCAAACACATGCGCTATAGGGGAACTGATGAACTAAATTGTCCGTAGTGTATGAGTGTGTGTGTGTGTGTGTGTGTGTGAATGAGTGTGTATGGGTGTTTCCCAGTACTGGGTTGTGGCTGGAAGGGCATCCGCTGCGTAAAACATATGCTGGAATAGTTGGCGGTTCATTCCGCTGTGGCGACCTCTTAAATAAAGACTAAGCTGAAGGAAAATGAATGAATGTGTTGAAAAAATCTTCTTTCCATTAAACAGAACTTAGGGAAAAATATAAAAGAGTATTCCCAGTACTGGGTTGCAGCTGGAAGGGCATCCGCTGTGTAAAACATATGCTGGATAAGTTGGCGGGTGCTCCGGTTTCCCCCACAGTCCAAACACATGCGCTATAGGGGACTTGATGAGTGTGAATGAGTGTGTATGGGTGTTTCCCAGTACTGGGTTGCAGCTGGAAGGTCATCCGCTGTGTAAAACATATGCTGGATAAGTTGGCGGTTCATTCCGCTGTGGCGACCCCTGATGAATAATTATTAAAAAGGTATGTATAACATTATTAAGTGATATACAGCACCTTTAGCGTATATTTGGACAGGAATTGTGCTGAAATGTTCTCTATATTTTGTTGTGCTCATTTATGTTTGGTGTCATTTATTAATGCATTTATCTGATAACTTGTAGAGCATTTTTGCTGCAATTTCGCATTTAAAAAACAAACAAATATAAATTAAGATAAAACGTGAAAGTATTAGTAAATGATATCACTTTGTGTGTTTATTTGATGTGAAACCTGAATAAAGATGACGTCATAATATATCAGCTGATAGATGAATAAATAAAATACAACAAAACAGGCAATGCTAATCGTGTAGTAATAACACAAATGCACTGTGAAAATCATATGTGTATTAACAGTTTCCATATATTGCCTGTTTATTTTCGGTTATGAATTGCATTATGGGATTTGTAGTTCTGCTCTGTCGACTTCAGTTTAACAAAGGGGCTGTTATAGACATTGTAGTCATTTAAAACAATATATTATATACGAAGTAATATGGAGAGACTCAATTATTTAATTCTTGTAGTTTTCTGTTACCACTGATCTGTCGAGATGGGGTGGTGAAAGAAAAACACACATTTCCGTGCTTAATTATCTCGTTTAAACGTTTAAAAGAGCCGTGAAGTGCTTTGAAATGTGCATTTCTTTATGTTTTATATCTTCTAAACGCGAATTTTGTCACTGTTTTAGAGCACACTAGATTATAGACATCCTTAAGACTAACATAGCTGATACTAACATCAGATAAACTTTGTTTTAACTTCACGGGAACTTTAAATAATCAATCAATAAACTGCAAAAAATCTAAATATATCAGAAAGATGACAACAGCGCCATCTTCCGTTTCCATGAGGGACGAACACATGGAACAGTGACGTACAGCACAGAAAGAGCCAGTGCTGTTTTCTGTCTCTCTCTCTCTCTCTCTCTCTCTCTCTCTCTCTAGTTTGTGCACACACAGATCTGGATCTGAATCAGGACCAGTTCTGCTCTTGGAACAGCTACAGAAGGGATACAGCTACGGCCGGAAGTTAACGATAATTATTTATATTATTTATTAAATCACCCATTAATTGTATTTTATTAACGTCTACCCCTATCCCAACCCTAAACTCAATCATCACAGTCATGTAAGAAAATATTAATTATTGTTATACGGTGTCAGAGAAATTATGCTATTTTGATGCGAGCTGTATCCCTTCTAGACTTCACCATTTTTTTATAAGCAGTGTGCGTGACGTCACGGCCCCGCCCACTCCGGCGCTGGTTTGATCACTGCGCGCTGTTGACAGTCGAGTCGCTGGTTTGCTGGCGATTAAACGGCGTTCAGCGGCAGCGGGCTGTCGTTATTCGGTACCGGTGGTGTCGGTTAACGGGGATCACTTTGAACATGTCCACCTCACCCGTCCAAAACGATAGTAATGTCCTCACGAGTTCGTGAGGCAGCCGATTGTCATTCGGACTTAGCTCGCGCTCGCTTAGCCGCCACAGGCTAATTAATTAACCGATAGTGTGTCAGAAATACTCGCTCCAGATCACCTAAAGCACGGTAGAAACGCCTCGGTTCAGTCGAAGCACTCGAAGAGCAAACTCTACAGCCGGACCTGCGCCGTTTCTCCGGGCCGAATGAACGCGAGGGATTAACGGGTAAGTGAACGGCTTCCAACGCTTTAAATGGAACAGGTATCGATGTGTGTGATGCTAGTTAAGGTCGAGCTAGTCCTCAGTTACTGTATATTGGTTTATTCTGAGCTTAAAACGTGATTGGAGTGACTCGTGAGCTGCATAACGCCGCCGTTCCTGTTATTCATTTGCGTTGAACGGCTGCGTTCTTGTTTTGGTCGCGTCGCGTGGCGTTTTAAATAGCGCGCTTGTTATTAAAGATCATTAGAAGATCAGACCGTCAGCCAAACATTCATTAGACGACTGAGGTAAAGTTGGTGATATTTGCACATTCGTTTAGTGACAACTTGTGGTGCTGTCCCTATATACTTTATCACACTTCTTTGAACATTGTGTCTGAAATCACATGTATGAATGACTTAAAAACAACAATAACACTATTTAACTGACTGTGAACAGTGTTGTGCTTTGATAGTCTGATAGTCGTTGGCTGCTAATAGGATTTCACTGTTTAGAATTTGCAAAGAATACTTTTGTGAAGCTCTATTCTTAAGGAGAAAGTCTGAATGTGTGAATATAAAACCAACTGTACCTCAATGAAGATCAGACCGTCAGCCAGACATCACAAACACTCATTAGATGATTGAGGTAAAGTTTGTTTAAATTGCTTTAGTGACACCTTGTGACACCCTCCTTATATACTTTACCACACTTCTTTAAATATTGGGTCTGAAATCGCATGTAAGAATGACTACAAAACAACATTAGCACTATTTAAATGGCTGTGAACAATGTTGTACTTTGATAGTCATTGGCTGCTAATATGATTTCACTATACAGTATTTGAGCTACTGGAAGGCATTAGGCCTATATGCATGATTTTTGGTGTGAAGGAGTTTTATGAGCCTCATCTTTTGTCCGCTTGCAGATCATCATACACTTTTATACACACATACACTTATTTAAGAACATGCTTTACATGCCAATTTGCACATAACAGCTGCACATATAACGCTGTATATAGTAATATACCTGTACATACACTTGTCAATTTGCATATCTGCATTTATTACTTGCTTCTATTTTTAAAATATATTTATGATCTGTTTGTTGTCCTGTCTCTGTAATTCTGTTGCACTGTAGAAACTTCTGTCACCAAAGCTAATTCCTCGTATGTGTGAACATACCTGGCAGTAAAGCTCTTTCTGATTCTGATTCTGATCAAGCATTGTACGAGTAATGCATTATATTACATTATTTCTTGAATATATTTAATACATAGTTTAACTCAATGGTTAGCAGTTGCTTCACAGCAAGAAGGTTGCTGGTTCGAGTCCCGGCTGGGTCAGTTGGCGTTTCTGTGTGGAGTTTGCATGTTCTCCCCGTGTTGGCGTGGGTTTCCTCCCGGTGCTCCGGTTTCCCCCACAGTCCAAACACATGTGCTATAGGGGAATTGATGAACTAAATTGGCCATAGTCTATGAGTGTGTGTGTGTGTGTGAAAGAGTGTTTCCAAGTACTGGGTTGTGGCTGGAAGGGCATCCCCTTCATAAAACATATGCTGGAATAGTTGGCGGTTCATTCCGCTGTGGCGACTCCTGATAAATAAGGGACTAAGCTGAATGAAAATGAATGAATGAACATAGTATAATTTGATGTGAACATCCCACATTTCTGCCAATGTTTTATTCACCAATAAATGCCCTGTGGCGTTTGGCTAGAGATTTATACTGATCACAGAACTGTGCCTCTCTAACAAGATGTGCATAAGAATCACATCTTTCACTTAATCGCTATTTCATTTAAATGTATCATCTAAATCTGCAACTAGTTATTTTCACTCTAAAGCCTCGTTTTGGACATATCCATGATAGTAACATGCTAGTGAACTGTGTTGTGGGACCTGTGGCAATGGTGTCATGCTATGTTACATAATGTGAGCAATGCAACAGGCTGCAAGAATGCTGGATTTGTTTCTCCCACAGTCAGGCATGGCCTTGGAACATTAGGGAATTTCAGATTTTACCACACACATACACTCAAATTATTTTTTGCTGTTTGTTCAAACTACTTATTTAAACGAAGCTGAATCAACACAATTCGTGATTTTTCTTTTTTTGGGACAACGTAATTGTTTTATGTTCAATCCACTTAAATTTGTAAAAACAATTATGTTAACTTAATCGATTAGTGTTGGGACAGCATGAATGAATTTTGTGGAACCCTAAACTGCAGGCTTCCACACAATTAATTCATGTTGTCCCTACACTAATCGATTAAGTTAAAATAACACATTTAAGTAGATTGAACATAAAACAATTACGTTGTCCCCAACAAAACCTCAAGAGTTGTGTTGTTTCAGTTCATTTTAAATAAGTAGTTTGAACAAACAGCAATACTAATGTTTTGAGTGCAGGCCTGGAAAAGTGGCAGAAGTATCCATGTTTGATCATCTGTCGTGTGTAATTCATCAGATTGATGTTTCTTAAATGGATAGTTCACCCAAAACTGAACATTCTGTCATTGTTTACTCACCCTTTACCTGTTTCAAAGCTTTAAGAGTTGTTTATTTTATATTAAACAAAAGAAGATATGTTGAAGAAACCTGGAAACCTGTAACAATTGACTAACATTGTATTGGTTTTTCCTATGGAAGTCAATGCATTCTTCAAAAAATATCTTCTTTTGTGTGTGAGAGAGAGAGAGACAGAGAGAGAGACAGAGACAGAGAGAGAATAATGAGTAAATTTTGAAGTGAACTATCCCTTTAACTTGTGCAATTAAATATGATGTGCAAAATCATTCCTGTCTGCAAAAGTCATTCATTAGGTGTGGAAACCCTTGAGATAATGTCATGAAGCTCTATTCTGCATGTACTGAACTACATGAACTTGGTGTAGTCTACTAGATGTTATGCACACTATTCTTGATTCAGAATATCAGTGTGCTTTTACTGATCAGGAACGATCTGTTCATATCAGGAGTTTTTTATTTGGCAAATTAATCAGATTTTCTTTCTAGTGGTCATCTTTTAAAATTAGTTTCACCCATGCACGTGCTAGGACCAGTTGTTCGTTTGAGTCAACTATAGTTGTCTCCCAAAACAAAATCATCTTCAGTTTTCTGGCTTAATATCATTTTCAGTAGGGCAACAGGTCACACAAATGAACGTTTGAAGTCTTGTCAAAAAAGTGACCCTGTGCATGACATCCGTATGAAGAGTTTGGTTATGCATGCATGGGAAAAAATGATCAGTTTAAAATGCTTCCGCCTCATGAAGGATTGCTGGAGGAATTGAGTGTACATGATGCTTTGATCTGGTCACAGGAGTTTTCCCTTCATTAGTCTGAAACTGCTTTTGAAGACATTTTTACACACAGATTCAGCAATAACTGTTTCAAGCTTGTCAGATTACAGTACTTTTAAATGACTGATTATACTTGAGGATATTTGCATGGAAAAGCTAAAATCACTTCAATATTTGTATATAAAGCACAGTTAAAAACAACTGAAGTCGACCAAAGTGCTGCACATAAGAGTGCTAAAGACAGAGGACAATAAAATGTAAAAAGAAAACAATTTATAAGTAAAAGCAATTAAAAAAACAGAAATCAAAGAGTAAAAGAAGAGCTAAATGAAAATGATAGGTGTGTAAAACAGACTTAAACACAGAAATATAGTGGGGAAGTCTAATGTGAATTGGCGGTAGAGTGTTAAAACTCACTTTAATAGGCCTGAAATATTCCTGAAATAATCTTTAGGCTGATTTTTAAAAAATATTTATTGATTTTATATTAGACGGCGCAGTGGTTAGCGCTGTCGCCTCATAGCAAGAAGGTCGCTGGTTCGAGCCTCGGCTGGGTCAGTTGGCGTTTCTGTGTGGAGTTTGCATGTTCTCCCCGTGTTGGTGTGGGTTTCCTCCGGGTGCTCCGGTTTCCCCCACAGTCCAAACACATGCAGTATAGGGGAATTGGGTAAGCTAAATTGTCCATAGTGTGTGTATGAGTGTGTATGGATGTTTCCCAGTGATGGGTTGCAGCTGGAAAGGCATCTGCTGCATAAAAACATATGCTGGATAAGTTGGCGGTTCATTCCGCTGTGAGGACCCCTGATTAATAAAGGGACTAAGCCGAAATGAAAATGAATGAATGATTTTATATTAATATACACTGATTTTAATAAAGCATTTTGCACTGATTTCTTGATGAGAAAAGCTGGAGGTTCACACTTTGCTAATAGAAACACAGCCTGAGGCAGAAGTTGAGTTATTTCATCAGGTGTGTCATGTTTAAAGTTGCTTTGAGCTGCAATCAAGCTCACTATTCATCCATCAGCCACTCCTATTCCGTGTCCATGTGTGTTTTATATTTGGTGAATGGGGTGTGGCACAGTGGCTCAGAGTTTAGCACTGTCGCCTCATAGCAAGAAGGTCGCTGGTTCGAGTCCCGCCTGGGCCAATTGGCATTTCTGTGTGGAGTTTGTTCTCCCCGTGTTGGTGTGGGTTTCCTCCGGGTGCTCTGGTTTCCCCCACAGTCCAAACACATGCGCTATAGGGGAATTGATTAACTAAATTGGCCGTAGTGTATGAGTGTGTATGGGTGTTTCCCAGTACTGGGGTGCGGCTGGAAGGGCATCCGCTGCATAAAACATATGTCGGAATAGTTGGTGGTTCATTCCGCTGTGGCGACTAATGATAAATAAAGGTCTAAGCCGAAGGAAAATGAATGAATGAATGAATGAATGAATGGGGTGTATTAGGGTTGCACAATATATCGTTTCAGCATTGATATCGCAGTGTACACATCCACACATGTAATTAGTTGATCAGGTACATTAGTTTGTCATTGCAAAGTATATCCATAATGTAGTGAACGTTTAAATTTAGCATGTTTTGGACCTGTGATTATTATTAAGCATTTCAAAAGAGCTTAAAAGCACAGGTAAATTATAACGTTTGTAGCTTTAGATTACAGAGATTATTTATATTTATTCATGTGATGAAGAGTATACAGTGATATCTAATTATTCGAGCTGTGTGTCTGAATACTATACGACATCTCAGAAAAGCAGTTTTTTTCATTTGCACTTTTGTATTGATCTATGCTTGTATTTTGATTATTATGTGTTATGCAGAATAATCCTAATTAGCCTAACATATGAATTCTTCAACAAAAGTTCTACACGTCATCTGGTGAAATCGTTTTTATCGCAAAATATATTGCAGAAAAGCGAAATATGGCAATATCATTTTTTCCCGAAACCATGCGGCTCTAGTGTGTAACAGTATTCAGATACAGCAATTGAATAATCAAGCGTAAAAATAATACTGCATAGTCTTCATTGTATAAATAATTCAATAAAATGAATAGTTATTAAAGTGACAAACGGTATACTTTCTTCTGCCTGAATGCTTTTAAAATCCTACAGTCACATGCCTCAAAAACACATGCAAATGATAAATCCAGACTCGCATTGCGCTATTGACGCTGAAACGATATATTTGCAGCCCTAATCACATCAAGTCTAAAGGAGTGTTTGTTTTGTCTGTATCTTGAGGAGAACGGAGCTGATATCCCCTAAAATAGGATGTGATCTGTGTCGGTTATTTTGTGCTTGTCTATTATAAACAGCAGATTGTCCTGAGGGGTGACGTCCAAGTGTTGTGGTCAAGATGTTCTGTTCCTGTTGTTGATACAGTAGATTGGGCTAGTTGTTTTTAGTAAACCAGTGCAGAAATGGGAAAATCAATCTTTGCTGAATTATTCACGAGTGCAGAAACGCTTAATTATCAGCATTTTCTGTTTGCCGGGGAGCATCGCTGATGAATTCTGCCAGTCTGATGGCCCTTATTTGGAGGATTTGATCTGCAATTACTTGTTATTTTAGTGTTTTGTTTAAGATTGCACTTTGTTAATGTACTGTATGTCAGGCATTGCAAATACTTTACATCAAAAACCATAACACAATGAAAACAAGTGCATTTAATTAAATATATATGCTAGTTTGTACTCCCATACATAGTTTATTTGACAGTGTTTCGTGAAGCTTCTAAATTATACATTTGGCTAATTCTGATGTAAAAATGTACATTTTATTTTCCAAGCACCAAGGAATTTGCTAAGAAATGCAAACAAACTTAGAAGGTCGCTGGTTCGAGTCCCGGCTGGGTCAGTTGGCATTTCTATGTGGAGTTTGCATGTTCTCCCTGTGTTGGCGTGGGTTTGAATACACCAAATTGGCAGTAGTGTGTGTGTGTGTGTGTGTGTGTGTGCGCATGTGAGTGTATGGGTGTTTCCCAGTACTGGGTTGCAGTTGGAAGGGCATCCGCTACGTAAAACATATGCTGGATAAATTGGTGGTTCATTCCACTGTGGCGACCCCTGATGAATAAAGGGACGAAGCCGAAGGAAAATGAATGAACGAAAACAAACTTCGTTAAGTTTTGCAGTAACACTTTATTTTAAGTACCAAATCTCAGTATTATTAATATTATTCTTATTATTATCACTAACTGCATATTATTAATATATTGGCTGTTAATTATCACTTATAAAGTACATATTCCCAATATAAAATATTAAACTATGCCGAAAACCATAATGCAATCAAAACAAGTGCATTTAATTAAAAATACTTGCTAGCTTGTACTCTCATACATTGTTTATTTGACAGTGTTTCGTGAAGCTCTTGAATCTTATTGGCTGTTTATTAGCACTTGTAAAGTACATATTCCCAATTCCTCAACCTAACTACCACCTTAACTATTAATAAGCAGAAAATTAATGAGTTTATTGGGGCAAAAGTCTTCATTCATTCATTTTCCTTCGACTTAGTCCATTTATTTATCAGGGGTTGCCACAGTGGAATGAACTGCCAACTTATCCAACGTATGTTTTACACAGCGGATGCCCTTCCAGCTCCAACCCAATACTTGAAAACATACTCATTCACACACACACTCACACACTACGGCCAATTTAGTTCATCAATTCCCCTATAGCGCATGTGTTTGGACTGTGGGGGAAACCGGAGCACCCGGAGGAAACCCACACCAACACGGGGAGAACATGCAAACACCACACAGAAACGCCAACTGACCCAGCCGGGACTCGAACCAGCGACCTTCTTGCTGTGAGGCCACAGTGCTAACCACTGAACCACCATGTCACCCCACTAGCTTAATTAATAAGTAGAAAATTAATGAGTTTATGTGGGCAAATGTCATAGTTAATGTTTTGTTATTTGTAAGAATTGGCCCCTAAAATAAAGGTTGACCAGTTTTGCAACCTTTATTGTTATTAGAGTTGATATAACGAGCCATTTTAGGATTGCACAATAATTGTATTCTTTGATGTAGATATATTATCATATGGTCTAATTTGGCATTTAATTTCATACTCCTTTTGCCTAAGATTGACAGTTTTCACTAGTTAATATTCAGCCAATCACTCATGACAGCTGCTTGTAATAAGGCTGCTTGTAATCCGGCGCCTAGACTGCAGCTCCACACAGGAAGTTTGGCCAGAAGAATAATGGTCGTGCCCAACAGAGCCTGGTTTCTCTCAAGGTTTTTTTTTTTTCCCTTCGCTTCATCAATTGGTGAAGTTTTTTTTCCTCCACTGTTGCCACTGGCCTGCTCGGATCGGGACTTGTGGAGCTGCGCTTCGGTGGATTTGCTCTTCAGTGTTTGAACTTTCAGCAGTGAAACTTAAACCACACTGAACTGAACTGAACTAAACTGAACTAAACTCTGAAATCTGGACTTTACTAGAACATGTTAAGCTGCCTTGACACAATCTACAATCAAAGTATAAATACACTTAAATTGAATTCAATAATAAACACATCGGAAGTATTATTGTTAATATAGTTCTCCAGTCAGAAATTGGACACGAAGGTCTGTGCCAATAGCCTAGTGGTTAAGTGCGCCGACATATAGCACCATAGTGCTCACGGTAACCTTTGATTCCTGAGATTCCTAAGAGTTTGATTCCTGGTTTGAGGTCCTATGCCGACCCTTCCCCTCTCGCTGCTCCCAATGCTTTCCTGTCTGTCCTACACTCTTCTATCCCAGTAAAAGGTGATAAACCCCTAAAAAATAATTATATATAAAAAAAATATATATATTGTTCACAAACAGCCTCTTAAGTTTGTACTTTTTACATTTATTTTGGTACTACATGGCAAAAAAGAGACCGATTGGTTTAGTGATTAAGCATTTTTATATACTTCAGCATTACAGTTGTTTATTTGCATATCTAAGAAACATTATAATGCATCTTTTATGCCTTTTGCACAAAGTAGCATTTGTTTTACTATTATTCTTATGTATTTGATCAATTCCTTCAAGAAAGTGTGCAACATATCAGTCTGCATTACACATTAGCTTCAGTATCGTACACATATTTGTGCTTATTTGTATGCATGTGTGAGTGAAGTGTAATTTAAGCCCTTTATCACACCTCATACTTGTGAATTCTCATCGCAATCAACATATATGATCATAGTTGGAGATTAATTTCGCAGCTTCAGTGATTTTTAGCTGAAGTTTGGGTGGAAGTTGTGCTAGAATAAGTGTTAACTCTTGACAGTAAAGGCTGTCAACAACAAACCAGTGTTTAGGGTCACAGTAGATGTTTTATGTGGGGAGTCAATGTAAAGACTTTAATTAAAACATTGCAGACCTTTTACATTCTTAGACAACCACATTATACACTGCATGGAAGGAGATAGTCAGACTAAAATACTTAATAACTCAATACAAATAACGTATCAACTTGTTTTAATAAAAACATTTTTACACTTTAATCTGGTTTTATAAATCTGGTAGTGATGTTTCAAACCTAGATGGTACCTCTCAATGGGGTTAATCCTAATAAATACATTCAGTACAGATGCATTTGAAGTCAGCCAGCAGATAAAGACTGTTAATCAGGACTTGATCTGAAGTTGTTGAAAACTGACTGGTGATAGATTAATTACCCTGTTCCTCTGTCTAATATTTGTTCACACACACACACACACACACACACACACACACACACACACACACACACAGTGTTCATCATAAATGAGTGCACCCCTCTTTTACATTAATATTGTCTCCAGGATGCTTTACAGTAATATATTAGTGCAAATACATTAGATTAATCCGAACCAAACACTAAACTGATGAACTAATCTAACAAAAAAACTGAAGATCTCAGACCAAAAATTACTCCACACAAATTAATATGTTGTAGAAAAATATATTAAATACAATTTTAATAAAGAGTAAAAATCAAGAAAAACATCAAAAATATAAAATTGTTGAACTTTTGTAGTTTGTAAGTGCAATAACTGGTCTTGCCTTGTTGTTAACCGGTCTTTCTGTTCCTAAAGATGTTCGGTGACCAAACTCTTATTTTAATAAATATAACTGTTTAATTAAAATGTTTTGTTTAAATGCACCAAAACTGATATATTCACTGAGAAATGGATAAAATATTCCTTTTTAAAAGGAGTGTACTTGCTCATTTATGCTGTGCACTATCTATATCTATATCTATATCTATATATATATGTATATGTATGTATATATATATATATATATATATATGTATGTATATATATGAGAGCTTATAGAAGATGCACACCTCAGATTGTGATGTGTCTAAAGTTGTGCTTTATTTGTGTGTGCAGGATGGTAATGCGGTGTGAAGTAAAAGTGTGTTTGCGGATATGTTTTGCGCAGTCCTCCCACATATGAGATGGCGGGTGTTCGCTCATATTTAGCTGGAAGCACTGCTGTAATATTGATACGTATCGTGAATGTTTGTGGACCTGAACATGGTGTTCTGCTGTTGTCGGATCAGGATTGAGGTGCTATAATGGTGTGTGTGTGTGGTTTTGTGTCTTGTGTTGGCTTTGCACCAGCGCAGGCAGTATGCTGTGTTTTTTTTTCTTCTTGAGAGATTTGAAGAGCTATTTTTAGCCTCCTGCTGGAGCGTTGAGCATGTGCTGCGCCTCCCGCTCTCACTCATCTCTGCCTCCCAGATCCATGATGCTGTTAGATTCTCCTTCCTCATCTCACACCTTTCTTCCTCTAATTCCCGCTCTTTCTTCTCGTCTGTTGCTCTGTCGTTCCTGTCCTCATTTTGTGTTTCCTCAGCTCTTTCCTTCTGTGCTTTCGGCACGACCACCCCTCCTTCCTTCCCTGTGGATTTCTGCTTGTGAATTATTAATATTTGCTGGATGGCAGGGAAATGCTCTGAATCTCCGAGCTCTTGTAGAGGAGGATAACCGTCAGTTTTTGTGCTTTGTGATGGGATGGAGAATCAGACGTGACTGTGGACGGACGGGAGGTTTCACTGCTGCTGCGTGTGCAAAAGTACATGCTGTCAAACGCTGGACTAAAGTTTTCCATTTAAACTGAGACTAGTTTTCACAATAAGCTCCGTCCCAATAAGCTCCTATTAGTTAATGTATTTAAAACAACGTAAGGCTTAAGTGTCATGAGTTTTTATGACCAAAAGCATCTTCTTTTGGATTGTGTTGGTTTTAATTTTGTGATGAATTTCTTTTATTCTGTTAATACTTTTGAAGCGATTTTTAGCACTGTTAGTTCAAACACAGCTTTAGTGTTTTTAGCAAAAATAAATGGTAAAACCTTAATCTATATCTCCAATATACTTTTTCTCACCATGAAAATGGCCATAGAAGCTGGCGTAGCGTTAAACACAAACGAACATCCCAGCTGATTTGAATCATCGTATATTTGCATCATCCAAACATTACCCGAGATTATATCAAAAGTAGCATGTCGCATTAAAACACAGAGCAGTTTAATGTGAGAAATGCACTGTCTGTGTTCCGTCAGCTCACTAAACGTTTGTTTCATAGTGGCGTTTGACATTTCCACTCTCCAACTCTCATTACTAATCGAACAGAAGCGTTTTTATTCACCGTTTGCAGCGTTATCAGATGCAACGTTTATTACAGAAGTGTACAGAGTTATCAAGAGATTTGCATAAAAGTCATGTCTAGCGATCTTTAATACCCTTTGAATTGAATACACATCTTTTAAATAAGAGTCAGCAGAATATCCTGTCATGTTCACTTATGGTTGAATGAAAAAAAAAACTATTGAAGTGTTAAGAGAAACAGCCATATCACCCTGCAGCCCAAGACCGGTTACTCACTGAAGCTAAGCTGAGCCTTGTCAGTGCCTGGATGGGAGACCACATGGGAAAACTAGGTTGCTGTTGAAAGTGGTGTTAGTGAGACCAGCAGGGGGCGCTTAACTTGTGGTCTGTGTGAGTCCTAATGCCCCAGTATAGTGAAGGGGACACTAATGAGTGCCGTCTTTTGGATGAGATGTTAAACCGAGGTCCTGACTCTCTGTGGTCATTAAAAATCCCCATAGCACTTCTCGTAAAGAGTAGGGGTGTAACCCCGTTGTCCTGGCCAATTTCCCTCTATCGGCCCTTACCCATCATGGCCTCCCAAGTATCCCCATCCACTGAATTGGCTCTATCACTGTCTCTCCACTCCACCAATAGTTGGTGTGTGGTGATCGCTGTTGTCCTGTGGCTGCCGTCACATCATCCAAGTGGATGCTGCACACTGGTGGTGGTGTGGAGAGACCCCCGTCATGATTGTGTAGCGCTTAGGGTGTATGGCCATACACAATAAATGCGTTATATAAATACACATTACCTTACATACAAAATGTGCAGGAATCTCCTACAACTTGTTCGCCACTATTGCAAGCTAGTTTGCCGTAAACTCAATGCTCCCGCTGTTCTTTCATTTACAATCTCAGATGGACACACAAGCCTTTAATACTTAGAGAAGATCCTCACACATGCTCTATTTGTAAAAGCGCTTTAACTATAAAGCATCTTCTACTGGATTGTGTAGATTTTATTTCTGTGAGGACTTTATTTTATTCAGTAAATTATTTTTTAAGCAATAAAAAAAAACCTGTTAATTCAAATACAGTTTTAGAGTTTTTAGCAAAAATAAGTAGTAAATCCTTAATATAATCCATATCTCCAGTATTCTTTTTCTCGCCATGAAAATCGCCATATAAGCTGGCATGGCCTTAAACACAAACATCCCAACTGCATCCGTATTTCGTACAGATGTATACTGTAAACCTGTAAAAGCAAAAATCATTCAGAACAATTCTCTTTAGGATGAGACATGACCACAAAAATGTCTGCAACAGTAATGTCTGTCCCATTGCTGGAGATGGATAGTCCAATCAACAGAGACAGACAGCATAAACACACACGCACATCTCCAGTTTCTATTGATCTGCAATGAAGAGCTATGCTGAGCAGGATTCTCTGACAGCACGCTTACTATAACGCTCATTTTGGCAACGTTTTTCCTTTGAGTGACAGATTTCACACTGTGTGTTATAACTTTTTACACAGCTCTCTGAAATACTTGATTCTGATTGGTCGATTACGGTCGATACCTAACATAACATATCATTGGTCGATACCTAACATAACGTATCATTCCATGATATGTTATGTTAGGTATAAAGTACATTTAAAGAGGCTTATCATCAATACATGTTTATCAGCAGCCTAACACGAGGAAGGGTACTGTTGTATAAGACTGAAAGATCTATTCTGCGAAAACAACCATCCTGTATGTACTTTATCCTGCTTATTACACGGCTACTTGCCACAAAACATAAAAAATTTGACAATGTTGTTCTGAGCCATAAATGGTTAATTAAACACAAAGCTGAAAGAATCTAAAACAGCTGATGGAGTATACACTAACCTGTGCATTATTCAGACACTAGATGGCGCCAAATAGTCAAAAACCCAAAGCTGACAGTAACAAAACCAGAGTGAAGCATAGATTAACCTACATATTAATCGTTCACTATAGACGGCGCAACACTGTCAACACTGCAGCATGACAGACAAGCAGATATAATGTAGATATAAATGTGGATGTAAGTATAAGGATGTGAACGTTTTCACTGACTCTCAAGGTGATTCTCTGATTTTGTGTTATTCAGCAGTTGTTATCTGAAAATAACATACCTTGGAATGTCACGACTGACCAATCAGAATCGAGTATTCCAGACAGCCGTGTAATAATCCCAGTTGACATCTGATTAAACTAATAACACAGGCTCAACTTTGTACTGCTAATTATCTTGACTATTAGTGAATACTTTCATATCCGTGTTATGTATCCGTATCTGCTGTTCTTGGCTGTTTGGTGTCATCTCACAACTGAATAAGTATGTCAGTGTAGGCTACATACAGCTGTTTCTGTCAGATTTACATTTTAATTAAGGGATAGTAAAGTATTACAGCTCCAGGTCAAACGTTTGGTGTAATAGTTTAGTTTTGTGGAAAGTCGCCATGTAATAATCACGATAACGCATGTTTTTATTGCAGAATAAACCCTTCAGTATTATAGTGATAAACCTGTCGACTTTATTCTGTGATGGCAACCAGCAGGATGGACAATATTCCTTATGTTAAGAAGAAAAATTAATTTTTCCACAACTTCCATTGGTTAGCAGGTGGTTGCAGCATTGTTTTTACTAGCGCAGGTCTTTATCTTCATGTCAGCTTGTCCCGGTCACGTCTTTCTGTTTCATCCAGAAGTTTTAGGGCAGAATTGAACTGTAGACCAGTACACAAACCAGTGCTTTCCATACGTGTGCTCCTGTTGTGCAAGTTAACACGTGTTCCCGGACAGCGATAAACCTCAGCACTCGAGGGTGTGATAGAGTTTCCTACCCTAGTAAATCACTTGTGTTCATTTTAGGGCTATAGATATTAACGTAGCCAGTTTAACTTTTGCATGGATGTGCATTGATTTCTACATTATGCAACTACATTATGCGTGTAATGGATTTATTTTTAACAATTATAAGCTAAAGCTAAAATTTAAATAACTTCTTGATATAAAATACATTGAAACATTGAAGTAGCTATAACTTATTAAACTGTTAGACCTTTTTTAAATGCACAAAACTGGCTTAAACTGTAACTAAAATGAACATAAATACAAATAAGTGAACAGAATCATGTGCATTTACTCCTTTAACAGATGCTTTTATCCAAAGTGGCCTACAAGTGAACTATAACAGCATTTCCAGGTGAAGGGTGGATGATCTCGACTGTGTGCATTTTTTTAGATGCATATTTGCTTTTTTTTTT
>CAIGQW010056655.1:0-14392 GCA_903798125.1 Danio choprae | reverse complement strand
CACAGGAGACGCTTGAGGAGGACACACACCTGACTAACACACACACACACACAACAGGAGGAGGAGGAGGAGATGTGGAGGACACTAGTGCTGCACACAGGAGACACTTGATGAGGACACACACCTGACTAACACACACACACACAACAGGAGGAGGAGGAGGAGATGAGGAGGACACTAGTGCTACACACAGGAGACGCTTGAGGAGGACAAACACCTGACTAACACACACACACACACACACACACACACGCAACAGGAGGAGGAGGAGGAGATGTGGAGGACACTAGTGCTGCTCACAGGAGACTCTTGAGGAGGACACACACCTGACAAAGGACCTCTTAAACACAACATCTCAACAGTGGATTTAGCTGTGGAGACTATAAGCAGAATGATGCACTCCAGGCTGGTGAATTATCAGAAAATAATGTGTGTTATTTTGCAGAGTGCATTATTCTGTCCATCATCAATTATACCTTGAGGTCTGTATTTTTAACATTAACCTCGATGTGTGTGAGGATCTGACTCTGTTGTCTGCTCTTTTTTTAGACTCCAGTCAGGAATACACTGATTCCACAGGGATTGATGTGCACGAGTTCCTGGTGAACACACTGAAAAACAACCCCAGGTAGGAGAAGTCCTGATGTTCCAGACACAACACTGATATCAGACACCCTACACATCATTTCTGCATTCAGCGGTGCTTCCTCCACTTACTCTGGGCTTCTTCTTTGCACACTGACAGCTTCTCAATGCACACGCACAAATATCCATGCTAAATATGATCATGTCATCAATTGGATATCTCTGTGCATCACAGTGCACTGACGATGCTTTCCAACACAGTTTTATATTTACTTCACACACAAGAATACAATGTTGTCTTTTAATGCAAGCAGTCAAATATAGTGCAACATGAGCCTTTCTAGCAAATAAACAAATGGCGACATTAATCCTGCTTGCTTTTTGAGCGTTGTCGATGGAGTTTTTAAACGCTTATGATTGAGCATTGTGTTCACGCGCTCAACAGAGAGGGCTGGGATTAGCTGTTCACCGATGACATGGACACTGCAAAACAGCCGCTGCTATCACAGCTGATCCACAATAGACACGATGGAGAAAACTCATGTCTGGATCCACAAGTATCTCTGTAACAGCCGAAAAGAGAGGAAATGTTACCTCAAGAACACGCCAGCAGGTCCAAAGGGAGAGAGAGAGATGAAGATTTACAGCTTTCATTTTCTCCATAGCAGTGAAATAGAGGCTCCTGGTTTCTGCTGTACTTCAGTGTCAGTGAAAGACTGTCCACACGCTGTGAATTGTGTGCAGTTGTCTGCTTTTTATGTAGTTGGAGCGTCTTAATTACTCGCGCTTGCCTCCCTCACTATAGTATTTTATCATGATATGTGCATACGTGATAAATGCCTTCAGTACGTAATAACAGGTTAAGATCCATTACTGAAGCAATACCGGATCGTCTGCATCGAAAAAACAATTAGTTTTGACACCCCTACTAAATACAGACTCATAATTATAATTATTATAATCATTATTATAATTAGGGCGACACTGTGGCTCAGTGGTTAGCACTGTCACCTTACAGCAAGAAGGTAGCTGGTTCAAGTCCCCGGCTGGGCCAGTTGGCGTTTCTTTGTGGAGTTTACATGTTCTCCCAGTGTCCGTGTCTGCCGGCTTCCCCCACAGTCCAAACACATGCGCTATAGGGGAATTGGGAAGGCTAAATTGTCCGTAGTGTATGTGTGTATGTCCTGGTCCTCCAGATTGGGGATTGAGCGTTGGGCTAACCACTCAACTCATTAAAATAAAAAATAAAAAATTACGAAACACCAATATGGTGCGGCTAAGTATTAACTTCGATAAAAATGGCCCTGGTAGTAAGTAAGTAAGTATTATTATGATTAATTATAAATTTTTTATTAATAAACAATTAATAATTAATAATTATTAATAATCTCTTGTATAGACTTGTATAGAAATATTTGAATGATAATTCCACAAGAGGGTGAATCATTTTGACTTCATCTGTATAATGCAGAGATCCCCAAACTAGGGCCTGTGGGCCAAAGTTGGCCCATGATAGCCTTTGATTTGGCCCTTCATCTCATCTGAGAAGAGAGTTAAATGAAGGGGAAGGTCGGGCTCAGGTGCCTTTAATGGAGATTGTCTTTATTATCTAATTTAACGTAACCCTTTGTTAGTTTGTTTTATTGTTGAGCTTGAGTTAAATGTTTTAATTATATGTTGCGAATGGATCAATTTAGGCGTGAACTGAACTCCATTGTGTTATAAATGAAATTGTTTGTTTTCATTGTAATAAGTTAATTATTAAACGTACAGATTTATAATGCAATAGTAAACCTAATACCATTGAAGTAATGCTTTCTATTGATTTTTAAATGTAATTTAAAGATCTAGGAAATTACCCATGGAAACTTTGTTATACAGTTTGCTGTATTTACCTTCGGCCCACAGCCTTCAATTATATTTGGATTTTGGCCCTTCGTAAGAAAAGGTTTGGGCACCCCTGGTATAGTGCGTCACCAACTATGAGTGTGGGTATGATGGTGTTGCATTAGTCACTATTTTGAGTTCTGTGATGGATACTCGCTTGTATCAGGACTAGTATCAGTGCTACTTGTCATAGTTAATGTACAGGACTTTACATTGTATTCCTTATCGACGAGCCACACAGACCTGCAAGTGAATTTGAATGCAGAGTTGTTTTTGTTAGTGTTTTTCTTTCCTCTTTCAGAGACAGAATGATGCTGCTGAAGCTGGAGCAGGACATACTGGAGTTCATAAGTGATGAGAAGTGAGTATGAGGGGCTTATTCATGTCCAACGCGTCTTTGCTTCTGAAAATGCTGATGAACGGGATGTAATAATGACAATAGCTGACCCATTATCAATAGGAAAACAATAAGTTATGCTAAGCACATGAAGATACAACTTATAGCTCATGTTTAAAATAAAAGCAATTGATTTTGTAGTGTTGAGAAATATCTGCATTAAATTAATAAACACTATTTAAATGTCTTCCACAATTTCCCGCAATGTTAATCAGATAAAAAGTTAGCAACATTGATAAGAAAGTGTGCATGTATATACAACCACTGCATGTCACATTCGAGGATACTTACTTTTTTTATTTGCTACAATAACAATAAACCCGGCCTCACAGTGGCGCAGTGGATAGCACGTTCGCCTCACAGCAAGAAGGTTGCTGGTTCGAGCCTTTGCTGGGTCAGTTGGCGTTTTTGTGTGGAGTTTGCATGTTCTCCCTGTGTTGGAGTGGGTTTCCTCCGGGTGCTCCGGTTTCCCCCACAAGTCCAAAGACATGCGCTATAGGGGAATTGGGTAAGCTAAATTGTCCGTTAGTGTATGTGTGTGAATGAGTGTGTATGGATGTTTCCCAGTGATGGGTTGCAGCTGAAAGGGCATCCGCTGTGTAAAAAACATATGCTGGATAAGTTGGCGGTTCATTCCGCTGTGGCGACCCCAGATTAATAAAGGGACTAAGCCGAAATGAAAATGAATGAATGAATGAATAAACCCATTGATTCTGATAGTGATTCAGTTTGTAGTTGATTTTTGTCTCCCTCTTTTGGTGGTGTAAGAGCATAGCAGGGATGTGGTGTTTTTGCTCTGAATATTTACTGTAATAATACACATGATCATTTCAAACACAGTTTATTAATCCTTTGTCATCCATTGAGTTGTTTTGAGGATGTTACTTCACCCAACGGTGTTTGTGCATCTTAGATTTTTATACTGAGAGCACTTTGGTGGATGTTTTGAAAAATAAAATCATCATCATCAAAAAACTCATATCTACTGATTTTAATATACATTTTTGTTATTTATTTATTCATTTATTTATGGATCATCTCTTATTGATGTATGAAGTTGTTGTTGAAGTTGTTACGTATTACGTTATGTTTTTGATCATGTATGGTTCTTGCCATGAAATAGCCACAAGATGTCGATGTGGCATGTAAGATTTGTACACTGAATAATCACCGAGTTATTTTTATTAATTTATTTAATTTGTATCCCCATGAAGAATTTTTAAGTTATCAAAAATTGTAATATTTTTAAAGTATATTTATTTATTTTTGTTTTATTTATTTATTTAGTTTAATTAATACTTTTTATAGTTATATACATCATTTATTTATTTTCTGTCATCTCTTCTTGTTATTAAAGTTATTATTACGTAATGTTTTCATCTATATTGATCTTGCCATAAGTTGCCACTTTGGCAATAAACAAACAAACTTGTTTGTGCATGTAAATTTTTTATAGTGAATTCATTAATTAATAAATTTGTATTTATTTATTTTGTTATTTTAATTAACTTATTTTGTATTCCCAGGATGAATTTTAAGTTATCACTATAAGTATATTAATATAAGTATATTAATTAATTAATTAATTAATTAATTAATTAATATTGTTATATTTATTGATTGATTGATTGGTTGATTTTGTATCATCTATATTTTATAGTTATGGTTATATACATTTATTTATTTATTTATTTGTTTATTTTCTGTCATCTCTCATTGAAATATAAAGTTGAAATATCTTATTGAAATAATTATACGTTGCTGATGTGGCAATAAACAAATAAACTTGCTTGTGCGTGTAAGATTTTTATACTGAATTTATTTATTAATTTATTTTTATTTATTTACTTTGTTATTTTAATTAATTTATTTTGTATTCCCAGGATTAATTTTAAGTTATCGCTAATTTTAATATTTTTAAAGTGTATTTATTTATAGATTTTGTTTTTGTTATTTATTTATTTTCTGTCATCTCTCATTGAAATATGAATTTGAAATATCTCATTGTAATATCCATACGTTGCTGATGTGTCAATAAATAAAAGTGTGTGTGTGTGTGTGTGTGTGTGTGTGTGTGTGTGTGTGTGTGTGTGTGTGTGTGTGTGTGTGTGTGTGTTTGTGCGTGTGTGTGTGTATATTTTCAGTAATCAGTACAAGAAGTTTCCTCAGATGACCTCATACCATCGCATGCTGCTGCATCGAGTCGCTGCCTACTTTGGCATGGACCACAATGTGGACCAAACGGGAAAAGCGGTCATAATCAACAAGACCAGCAACACGCGCATGTAAGAGCACACACACACACACACACACACACACACACACATGACCACAAAACCTCATCATCTGTGAGAGAAATCACAATGTGTATGTTTACAAGGACACCAATACTCTATTAGAGACAATACTCTGGCTATGAGTCTACCATGTAAACAGCCTTGTGTACTGTTCAAACTGGCTCCCCTCTGGTTATGTTGGTGGCTGTTTTTGCCCCATTGACTTCCATTATAATCACATTTTTTGATTGACATGACAGTAGAGCTGCACGATATTGGAAAAATATGATATTGCAATATTTTGTTTTTCTGCAATATATAATGCGATATGAATACAATTTCAGCAGATAATAATAATAATAATAATAATAATAATGATAGTACATTTTATTTATGATGCACTTTTCTTAGACTCAAAGCACTACAATACACTACCTGACAAAGGTCTTGTCGTGGATCTCAGTTGTAAGAGCAGCAAATAATAACTTGACTTCTAGTTGATCATTTGGAAAAGTGGCAGAAGGTGGATTTTTCCCATGAATCATCTGTTGAACTGCATCCCAATCATCACTAATACTGCAGAACCTGCATGGACCCAAGATTCTCACAGACGTTTGATGAAGGAAGAATCATGGTTTGGGGTTACATTCAGTATGGGGGCGTGCGAGAGATCTGCAGAGTGGATGGCAACATCAACAGCCTGAGGTATCAAGACATTTGTGCTGCCCATTACATCACAAACCACAGGAGAGGGTGAATTCTCCAGCAGGATAGCAGAGATCCTTCTCATACTTCAGCCTCCACATCAAAGCTCCTGAAAGCAAAGAAGGTCAAGCTGCTCCAGGATTGGCCAGCCCAGTCACCAGACATGAACATTATTGAGCATGTCTGGGGTAAGATGAAGGAGGAGGCATTGAAGATGAATCCAAAGAATCTTGATGAACTCTGGGAGTCCTGCAAGAAGCTTCCTCTGCCATTCCAGATGACTTTATTAATAAGTGATTTGATCATTGCAGAGATGTGTGGATGCAGTCCTCATGGAGTCATACACAATATTCATTCTGTTTCCTCTGCACCATGACTATATATTCTATATTCTACATTATTTCTGTTAAGTAACGAGACTTTTGTCAAAGCAAAGTCAGACCTTACTGTCCTGATTAAATCATTAATAATCAAGACATGATCATATTTTATTGTGGTAAATAAGCGTAATCTAGAGGTCTTTGCCTTTCATATACGCCACTTCTGATACCAAATGATCAACTAGAAGTCAAGTTATTATTTGCTGTTCCTAAAACTTGGATAGGCGATAAGACTTTTGTCAGGTAGTGTATTTATATATTATTTTATTTCCTTCATTTATTTTCTCATATATTTTTATAGGTATTTACATGTACACGTTCAATATCACTAAACCAAACGATCCTATCTTTATGATGAATCGTCCACTTTTGTCTCTGTCCATAAAGGATTGAAGTCGTGCCAGAAATATTTCACCGTTGTTTACTCCTCAAATATAGACATCTATAAAAACCACTTCAATTATTTGCCCGAGCAAACACGCTCTTTGCCTTTTAGACATTATTGATCGACTTCACAGAAATGCTGCTCTTTTCCAGGGGCGATGATCAATTTCTGGTCAGCTGATAAGAGACTGTATGATATGGAGTGATATTGTAATATCAGCAAGGATATCGTCTTTATTTATTTAGTCTTATAATGTGACCTTTGACCTCATTTTAGAGCCTCATAGACAGAACGAACGAGGAAAATGCTTTAAAAATAAGTTTATTTTGAAAAATATATACATATTCAGCAAAATTACAAAGTACAACACATTTGTTTTATCCGAGCTATATCACACTGTTAAGAAAATATCCCTTTATTGTAGAAAAATCATAGAAATTAACCATCTCTGTGCTCCTCCTGAGGGAGCTGTGTCATAAGTTACAGTATCAGTCAAAGCAAAAACAGATATACAAAACACACAATGTAGATTGGGTTTGCATGGCTCAGCTACGCAAAATAATAACAGGTAAAGTGCAAAAAAACCCCTACACTAGCTAGTATGCATCCCTAGGAAGTGCTTCAAACTAAACAAAGTGAGAAATGTCGTAACACGTACAAAATATAAACGCATAAACATGGCAGGAATACACTTGTAACACGTGCGATGCAGATTATTGTACCGTTTGTAGATTATCCCATAAATAAAAGGTGTTAATATTACAAATAAAAGCCAAAGTGTGTCTGCTTGAGTGGAATAAAGCAGCTGGAGCACAGATTTAGTTGCATTTGCTGGTGCAATGTAGCGTAAACAGTCCCAAAAGAAGAAGAGAACTAATGAGATAAAGAAACCTTTGTCAGATTCTGATGCAACACTTACGCAGTTGATGCACTAATAATATCTAAATATATATACAGGGTTCCCACTTTAATATCAAATATCTTTTAGCTGGATTTCTATGACATAATGAACGGAAATGTAGGCCGCTGTTGTGCTTGCATATTAAAAATATAACATTTACGAAATATGTTATAAAATAATTGCATTAAAATGATTTGAGCTTAAACGTTATTTTGCGTTACTTTAATAGCCTCTATGAGAACAATAATCGATCAATTTCCCATGTTCGTCAGCTCAATAGCAGTTTATATTTAGCTTGCGTTTTCATTTAAAGTCAAATATTGAAGCCAAAGCTCTTAAAATTAGTATTATCCTAAAATGTCAGCCTTAGAAAGATGTCTGCTGACTGCAACACTGTAAAACAAATGATCAATAAGTCATTTCATGTTACTTTAAATTATTATTTTATGGTTGCACATTTTATAACTTGATAATCTAAGTCTGTTTAATTGATGCAAGTTAGTTTATACATTTAATTTAAATTAAAACATGTAAGGCAACAACACAGTGTTACAGCGCAGTTGATGAGCAAGAGAATAACTCAAATTATTAAGTTATTATAACAACAATAGGCGTGAAACAGCACGATAGAAAACGATCACATTTTAAAAATGTAAAGTGACAAACACAAATCCCTGATATTCCCTGACCTGGATAAAACAAATATATAAAAATAATATCTGGAATAGAGCTTGTAAATTCTGTTATTGTCCAGCAATTCCTCCACATGTGGGAACCCTGTGTCTCCTCCACATCACAGGTCAGTCTGCGCTTACAGTGACTCTGATTTCCCTGAGCGTTATACTGCATAAGCTTTGCTCACAGCCAAAGCCTCCATTAGAGAGTATTTCAGCAGACACAGTTGAAGGCAAAATTATTACTGAAATTTGAACACTTTGTCAAATATTTCCCAAGTGCTTTCCCACAGAGCAGGGACATTCCCACAGTATTTCCTATAATATTTTGTCTTCCTGATAAAGTCTCTTTTCTTTTGGTCTGACTGGAAGATATATATATTTTAAATAACTTTTAAGGTCATTATAATCATAGCATTCCTGTTCCATTACAGAACAAATCACAGTTGTCCAATAATTAACCTATTTAACACTGAAATAAAAATATGCATTAGATTTAACTGCATTTCTTATTTAAGGTAAGTGGTTGCAAACTATTTATAACATTCATTCATTTTGCTTCAGCTTAGTCTCTTTATTAATCTGGGGTCGTCACAGCGGAATGAACCGCCAACTATTCCAGCATATGTTTTACACAGCGGATGACCTTCCAGCTGCAACCCAGTACTGGGAAACACCCATATACACTCATTCACTCATACACTACGACCAATTTAGCTTATTAAATTCCCCTATAGCGCATGTGTTTGGACTGTGGGGGAAACCGGAGCACCCGGAGGAAACCCACGCCAACACGGGGAGAACATGCAAACTCCACACAGAAATGCCAACTGACCCAGCCGGGACTCAAACCAGCGACCTTCTTGCTGTGAGGCCACAGTGTTAACCACTGAGCCACAGTGTTACTCTGATTTTAAACAAACAAATTAAATTTAGTAATGTTCAGTTTGTTTAAATTTGTTAAGTTAATTACTATACGAGTTACTATAATTAAGTGAACCATAGTTAAGCGTTGAAATTGCACTTAAGTATGTTGCAAAATAACTAGTAAAATATGATGCACTGCCATCATGGCAAATACAAAAGAAATCAGTCATTAGAAATTAGTTTGATGAAGCAAAGCAGCACTTAAGGGAAACATCTGCATTTCAATTTCACACCAATAATTCACTCTTCAACTATAAATAAATCTGCAAAAACGTATAAATATAATTCATGTGCACCCACACGATTCAACGATCATATCCGGCACGTCGGTCTTTACAATAGTGTGCTGTGAGTTAAAGTAGACCATCGACAGTGGCCGTCTCTGAATGGGCACGCAGCAGGACGACACTGCGGTATTGATGCCGTTCGCTTTCAGCTGGCTAAAAACACTAGCGTGAAATGAAGAAGCGATGCCGGGAGAGCCGGACAGATGCTGCGGACACTGACCCATGCAATAGTTCATATGGTAGCCCTCAGGAGCAATGATCCAGTCCTGCCACTGTATGTCACGAAACTTAATATAAAAGTCTTTCTTGCAGCACACGCTCACATCGTCGCCGCAGCGCAGGGAGCGTTTGCTGAGCGCGTGTTTGGACGGATCTTCACGCAAACGCACTTGTGCTACTAGAAACGGCTGATGGGACGAGTCTTCTGTCAGCTCTTTTTTGCACAGGTTTCGTCCTGCATCTTCGCAGTGCACCTCCAGACGCAGACGCCGCTGCCCGCCGTCCAGAAACGTTTGCAGTGTGTTTGTGACGGGGAAGGTGTGCCATCCGCCCCGCGCCACGTCTACGCTCCTCTGCAGAACCAGGGTTCGGTTTGTGGCGTCCGACAGGTATATTTCTGCGCTGATACGGCTGTTTTCGGCTGGACGCAGGTACAGCCATAATGAGGACTGCAGCACCTGAACACTGTGGCCTTTTTCCTGCAGGAACTGGAAGGATAAACTGGTGTCGATGCTGTCCGGGAGATCGCTGTCTGTGGAGAAAACACACACACACACTGATGTTAGAAGAGATGCAGTGTTGAAGTGAGCTGTATTTAATGTACTGTTGTGGGGGAAACAACTAGACAAAAAAATAAGTAATAATTAGTTAGTTGAATAATAAGTATATTATAATAATAGTTAATAATAGAGCATAGGTCTCAAACTGGATTCCTGGAGGGCTGCAGCTCTGTTTCGCTCCAATCCTACTCAAACACAGCAGATGCAACTAATCAAGGGGTTCAAGACTACTAGAGACTATTAAGGAGGTGTGAGTTGGAGCTAAACTATGCAGGGCTGTGGCCCTCCAGGAATTGAGTTTGAGATCATTGGTTAAGAGCTACACGGTGGCTCAGTGGTTAACACTGAGGCCTCACAGCAAGAAGGTCGCTGGTTCGAGTCCCAGCTGGGTCAGTTGGCGTTTGCATGTTCTCCCCGTGTTGGCGTGGGTTTCCTCCGGGTGCTCCGGTTTCCCCCACAGTTCAAACACATGCGCTATAGGGGAATTGATGGACTAAACTGGCCGTAGTGTATGTGTGTAAATGAGTGTGTATGGGTGTTTCCCAGTACTGGGTTGCAGCTGGAAGGGCATCCGCTGTGTAAAACATGCTGGAATAGTTGGCAGTTCATTCCACTGTGGAGACCCCTGATGAATAAAGGGACTAAGCCGAAGGAAAATGAATGATAGTTTAACAGTGTTAAAGGGGTAGTTCACTCAATATGGAAAATTCGGTCATCGTATTTTGAAACCCGTGAGCATTGACTTCATTCGCGTTTGCTTTTCCTACTATAGTCAATGGTTACAGGCTTTCAGCTTCCTTCAAAATATCTTCATTTGTGTTCAACGGAGGAAGGAAACAGGGTTGGAGTCCCTTGAGGGAGAGTAAATAGTGAGTACATTTTAATTTTGGGGTGAACTTTGTCACTTTAAGGGCCTCACGGTGGCGCAGTGGATAGCACATTCGCCTCACAGCAAGAAGGTCGCTGGTTCGAGCCTCGGCTGGGTCAGTTGGTGTTTCTGTGTGGAGTTTGCATGTTCTCCCCGTGTTGGCGTGGGTTTTCTCCGGGTGCTCCGGTTTCCCCCACAAGTCCAAAGACATGCAGTATAAGTGAATTGGGTAAGCTAAATTGTCCGTAGTGTATGGGTGTGTATGGATGTTTCCCAGAGATGGGTTGCAGCTGGAAGGGCATCCGCTGCGTAAAACATATGCTGGATAAGTTGGCGGTTCATTCCGCTGTGGCGACCCCAGATTAATAAAGGGACTAAGCCGAAATGAAAATGAATGAATGAATGAATTTGTCACTTTAACCCTTTATAGGGCACTCATTGAAATACTCATTAGAAAAACCCTGGAGTTACAAGACTTCAGAACTTTTATAATTAGAATAAAATATGATTATGATGCACTTGATGTAAATATAATATACTTTATACTTGATATATATAAACCTATAATGCATATATTGAGTGTTTCAGCAAATACAGTTGAAGGCAAACACAAGCTATCTTGAGCAAATATATTTTGACCTATAGGAACTCGGGTCATCATTGAAGAAACTGGATCTGATTTGGTTCATTTCAAGCACTTTAAGAGAGTTTTAACAATTTAGAAGCACATATAGGCAATAAAGACTCGTCTTACATTTTTGACATTAAAGAAATCAGTCCATCATTGAAGAAAGGATCTCTAAAAAGGCTTATTTCAGCTCAATTGTGGGTACAATATGAACAAAACCAACTTCTGGACTCATTTATCTTATTTTTATTGTATAGGATCAAATTGGCTTTGACTGTGTTAAAACCTCAGCATTTTAAGAGGAAGAAATATGTTCATAAAACTGTTAAAGACGGTTTTATGAGCAGCAAATAAGTCATGTACTAATCTTTATATATAATAAAAGTGTATATAGCAAATGTTAACGTTAAAACACTGAGGAAATCAGTTTCTTAATGTTGGTAAAAACTGTTAGACAAAACTGCATGAACACAAACACATTTAAAGATGTTTTTATGAAGCACACGTGTAGGCTGCTGGTCTATAATCTTGTAAATGTGTATACAGTATAACAACTTTTAACCTGTAGCTGGTTTTAACATCAGATTCTCGGTGTAAATCCTTCAGTGTGCGCGTTTGCATAAAGCTGCTGCGTATTTGAACGTGCTTCGTGTCTTAATTTAAGTTCAATCTAGTCATGTTTAGCTTCATTTAATTAAATTCAACCCATGTGAATTGTTTGTCAACCAGTTACCCGTGTGTCACTGGGGCGGTATCATTTCCAAAGTTACATTTTTGTTCCTAACAGGTCCTTATAAGCTCTACAATGTTATATATATAAGCTTAGATAGATAGATAGATAGATAGATAGATAGATAGATAGATAGATAGATAGATAGATAGATAGATAGATAGATAGATAGATAGATAGAGTGAGATTTCTGAGAGTGTGCGCACTCATCTCCAATGTTACGAATGATTATTATGATGGTTATTCTGCAGGCACTCACCGACATCAGCGAAGCTCACGATCTCGTAGGCCTGGTTGCCGGAGCGCGAGTTCGGCAGGTTGTTCTCCAGCTCCAGGGTTCCGTCTTGTCTGATGCGGCCCGCGTGGAGCTTCCGTAGCGCCGTCATGAGCGCCGCCCGAGGGACCGTCTGCGTGATGTTCGGCCTCTCCCGCAGGTGCAGTTTGCTCAGGATCTGCTGTTTGGCGATCTCCACCAGGTACTGCTGCTCCGAGCCCTTCTCCATCGCCGGCATACCGCACGTCGGACAGCCCGTAGTGGCAGCGCGCGCTCCTGACTCCGCGAACGCGCACAGCACCACCAGCGTGGATAGATTCAGACAGGAAAATAAATGCATGTTCTGCTTGCTTGAGTTCGGGACAGTCTTGAAGAGAGATGCACACTAGCGAGTGGATGCAGAGAAGTGAGCTGCACCTGAGCACTTACAGGTGGAGTAATCCATCAAAAGTTACCGTCACACGTTTAGATGACGCGCCTCGAGTGCGCTCTGGCTGTTACGCGCGCGCCTGAGGGAGGGTGGATTCACACACACACACATGCACACATATACACACACACACACATATATATATATATATAGACCTGCAGGAGTTGATCATTAGCCAGAACAAATAAACATACTACACTTACAGTGCCACGTCGAGCCGCGGCTATGTGGATCCAAGTCCGAGGAGTGACCCCTGTCCCAGTGACCCGCAGCATCCACGCCAAACACATCACAGGACAACACAGACTAATGCATGACGCAATCTGACTGATGGGAAATAAAAGCACAGCATCTGCTCGTGCATCACCGTTATAGTTGCGCGCGCACACTGTAAAAAACGATTAGTTACTTTACTTTAAAAAGAAAAGAGAGTAAACCTGCTGCCTTAAAAGCAACACGTTGATTTTGCTTTTAAAAAGTCAGTAAAAACATTGAATTAGCTTAACATTTTAATTATGCACATAGTCTGTTTGCTTAATTATAAGGTAACGAGTTTACTCTTTTAATTATAGGTCCACTATTCGCTTTTCACTGTGCACGCAGAGAGGGTCAACTCATCTCATCTTTACTTGTACAGCACTTTTCACTATAATGCAGCTTTACAAAAGTTGCATCACTATCAAAATCAGAGAAAACTGAAGTTTTAGTTATCATACATGATACAAATAACTTTAATTAACCAATAGCCTTTAACAGTTAAAGTTATCATAAACATAGTTAAGTATTTATGTTAAGTAGGTATGTGTTGTCCTCGAAGTCTTCAGATGATTGGCATCATCTCTTCACAGGTAACATCTATAGTTTTCTATTGGTTCATGTCATATACGACTAAAACTAATTAAGTTGAACATTATTAAATTTAATTTGTTTGTTTAAATTCAGCCCATATCAAATGTCTGCAACCACTGACCTTAAAGAGATGTCTACATCCAATGAATGATGTTTCAGTGTTCATGAGAATCAGTATAAATGCTGTATATACCCATATAAAAATACCATTCAATAGTGTAGTGATCTAAATTACTATAGAAAGTACTTAACATATTATGTCGTGGTGATTCTGCAGTTGCTATGGTAATACAACAACTATAGTAATTAATTTACTGTGGTGACACAACCACTACAGTAATTAATCTGTTGTGGTGATTCTACAGTTGCTATGGTAACACAATAACTATAGTAACTGATCTGTTGTGATTCTACAGTTGCTATGGTAACA
>CAIGQW010056650.1:0-18683 GCA_903798125.1 Danio choprae | reverse complement strand
GTAACGATTCCTTGTCATGGTGATTGGCCGATACAGAGTAACGATTCTTTGTCATGGTGATTGGCCGATACCGAGTAACGATTCTGATGCTTCAAGCTTTATAATGCATAAAGCACATTTTCACACATAAAGCAAGTATGATACTTGAGTGGAGATCTCTCCTTACCTAAGAGAATAAATGAAGGGTCTTGCATATAATCCCTTAAACACGTCTCTTATAACCATTTAGTGTGGACACGTCATGGTCAGAAGCAGCTTTACAGAAAATAATAGATAAAACTGATAAAAGAAACATTGCAAATGATTACTCCATGAAGAAAGTTTGGAGCGCATATTTGATGGATAAGAAGTTAAAATGCACACCTATAAATACATATTTGTTTTTTGCAACCAGTATATTACAAAAAAGGTATATTATTAAATATTCAATAAAAAATTATTTTAACGTTTTTTTTATTGCATTAATCAGTTCATGAGATCAGCCAATTTGGCAACTGATCGATTCATAAAATGTGAATTTGTGATATATTTTTAAATCTAAAGGTTACGAACACGTTGTAATTATATCACCCCATTACGTTTTAGTGCTTTCGCTTATTTTTGTTATAAATCCAGCAAACTCATTATTTGATTTGTTTACTCACCTTAATTTACATATTTCATCTTATTCATTTCGATCTAATTTATTTGCATTTGCAAATTATTTTAGTTAAATGCATATATAATATATAACTGTTTTCCCCATACACATTATACATGTTTTAGTTTACATTAACATTACTGAAAAAGTAAGTCAGAAACAAGCAGTTTTATTTAAAGGCGTAATGTTTCCAAAGTCGGTATATAATTAGTAATTGCATTAAATAATCACATTTAGAAAATTTTGACTGTTTTGCCATAAGCTTAACCTTATAAGCTTAACCTTAACCCCATACCGCTTATATGCTTAAATAAAATGAGTTAAAATAAAAAAGCAAGACTGTTAGTAAATGTGTTGTCTGCTAATTGTGTTCTATATATTTAAATATGTATATTAACATGTTAAATTATTTTTAAATATGTATATTTAAGATGCACAATTAAATTAAAATGCATTTTTAAAATAAAAAAATGTACAATAATTTTATATATTTAAATTTTGTTGCGCCTCACGGTGGCGCAGTGGGTAGCACGTTCGCCTCACAGCAAGAAGGTCGCTGGTTCGAGCCTCGGCTGGGTCAGTTGGCGTTTCTGTGTGGAGTTTGCATGTTCTCCCTGTGTTGGCGTGGGTTTCCTCCGGGTGCTCCGGTTTCCCCCACAAGTCCAAAGACTTGCGGTACAGGTGAATTGGGTAAGCTAAATTGTCCATAGTGTATGAGTGTGAATGGGTGTGTATGGATGTTTCCCAGAGATGGGTTGCAGCTGGAAGGGCATCCGCTGCGTAAAACATATGCTGGATAAGTTGGCGGTTCATTCCGCTGTGGCAACCCCAGATTAATAAAGGGACTAAGCCGAAATGAAAATGAATGAATGAATGAATTTTGTTGCATGGACTGAAATGAGGCTTACATTAGGCTGTTTCAGGAGAGTACATTTTATGGCAAGTTATTTTATGCATTTTTTCTCCATTAATTACTGTACACCATGAGAGTTATGCAGTGTGCACGGTGGGTGGTGTGGCGCTGTTTGCGTTTAGTTTTTTATACCTATAAAAAAAAGCTGTATAAATGAAATGTATGATTTGACACTGACTGTCAGAAGAGCCAAAGCTTTAGCAGTTCACAGCAGCCTTTACATTGGTTCTGCTGAGCTTTTCCAAGTGTGTTTTGACCTGTACATAGATTTGCTACATAGATTTAGAGCAATACATAGTTTTAAATGCATTCTAGTCTACTAGTCTTATATACCATTATGGAAATGTATAGAAATTTGGTGAACAAATGCAAATGAATTATAAGTAAAACTGAGCTGCTAATTGTGTTCTATATATTTATGTATACTTGCATATTAATTGATTTTTTTAAAAAAATGTGTATTTTAATATGCATATTCAAATTCAAATATATATATTCAATATATTTAAATATGGTAATATTTTAAAATTAAAATTTCATTGCATTAAACAAAATAAACATCAGGCTGTATCAGGAGAGTAAATTGATAGTGTTATTTTATGCATTTTTTAATTGTGTTTTGCAGATCAAACCCTAATTAAAATAATGACTGTAATTTGGTATATACCCTGAGAGTTCTGCAGTATGTTCAGTGGATTTTGCACTCAAAGAAATGACTTTTGCTGCTTGTTCAAACTATTGAATTATCTTCAATCCTCCTAAATATGTAAAAACGATTAAACTCTGCTGTTAGGACAACATGATTGAATTGTGTTGAACTCAGCATTTTATACAGTGTGTGACGGCGTTGGAATATAGATCTTTTTTACCTCTTAAAAAGCGCTGTATAAATGAAATGTATGATTTGACACTGACTGTCAGAAGAGCCAAAGCTTTAGCAGTTCACAGCACTCTTTACATTACATTACACTCTTTACTGTTGAGTGTGTCTTGACCTGTACGTGCAGAACGAGAGCATGTTAGGTGAGCGTTTCACTGACCCGTTTCTGTTCTTCTTCAGATAGACCCCAGCGCTGTCAACATGACCTTCTTCAGCTCTTTATTTACCATCCTCTTCATCAGCAGGTAAGATTCTCATATCAAATAATATCAAATAAGGGCTGCGCAACATTGTTTCAGCATCATTTGGGACTATTGTGCTAACAACTTTTATTTTATTTATTTCTTTCAAGAATTACAGGCATGTTCATATTTTATGGCATAATAATATGGCAAGATCTCTGATAGGCCTTTGAAAAAATCCCAGATTTTAACATACAAAAAAAGTCTATTCATGATTTAAGTAGATTTTTTATTTATTTATTTATTTTTTTTTCAGCCCACAAAACCAGTGTGTGGAGTTAAAGGTTATTAAGCTTGATCATATCATAGTTAAATACATACATGTTATATAAAACTATTGTATAAAAATTGTATAATGTAATTATAGGACATAAAAATTCTGAAAGTTCCCTCAAGAACCTTGCTAGATGTCATTTAAAAATCTATTTACAATTAAATACAAGACTTTTATAATAAAATCAATTAAATCATTTATACAATTACAGTGAAAACTCATAATGAATGTTAAAAATGAGAACATGATTTATTTCCCTATTATTATTATTATTATTATTATTATTATTATTATTATTATTATTATTATTATTTTGCTGCTTATTTCTACATGAAGACATTCAGATGTTTATTCATTTTCATTTTGTGTAATATCAGTTCATTTTAGTTACTCACACTAGGCAAGTGGGTTACATTTTATTGCTTGTATTACCACTGCGTCTTTTAGACTGCTGCACTGAGCAGGTTTTGTCACAGTGCTGATATTTACAGTGCTGAACATCTCTGCGTCTGGGTCAGCAACGTTGTATTCCAGCATTAGATTGGTAACAGTTCCTTTCATTTGTGTGTGTCTTGTCCATTGATTGTATTACTTCTCACCGTGAGAAATTTAATGTGTGGTGTGTGTGAGCTAGTTTACATGCGTGTCTCTCACAGTGAATGCGGGAATCATGCTGTTTTTTTGTGTGTGTTTTGTGTTTGAGCAACCGTGTTCATGTTCATTGTATAGAGCGCAACGTTTCTCCGAATTCTTCCTGGCTCACTGCCATGTTGTTTGTATGTTTTTATGGCAAATGCGAAAATTAAACCACACTGAACTGAGCTAAACTGAACTTCAACTCTGAAAACTGGATTGACACAATCTACATTGTAAAAGCACTATAGAAATAAAGATGAATTGAATTGGCAATTTTAAGTTGCATTTGAAACAAGTGAAGGTTGAGATGAAAATAGTGAGTAAATGTTTATTTTTGGGTGAACTGTCCCTTTAATAACCCATGCAGATGATAAAACTGTCACTCCTTTATGATTTAGCTCTGCATTGACAATAATAAACTGCACAATCCACTATAATCCTAACTGTATTGTGACTACACATCGATGATGAAACAATATAGCATGTAGCTCTACATGAAAGCTAGAAACAGAGACTAATGGTGTATTCCAGATGGATGTTTGTGAACTGATGCAAACAGAGAGAATCGCAGCTTGTGAAGAATAGGAGCATTTTCACAGTCTGATTCCCTGATAACGGCCTGACGGTGGCATTTACTGAGACTAATAAACATGCATGCATACAAACAAACACGCGTGCATGCATGAGCTCGCGGCTCATGTAATCTTCTCAGTGGAGGAACGGATCCGGGCTTCATACAGGATCCAGAGGTTTATCTGTTCTGACACTCACCTAGTTCCTGCAGCGCTTTGAATCCAACACTTTCATGGTTTGTGTGTTGGTCGTTCCCTGAGCTCCTGACTCCAGCTCCTCTCATTATCATCAATAATGTAGATGCGCGGTTTTCAAATGTGGTGGCCTTGCAGGATCTACTTCTACTTGATATATTGTTAGATTTTAAAGTTTTTGACTCTTATACAGCATAAAAATACTATAATATCTTAATATTATATAATATTTAAGAATTGTAAGTGAACATACTTGTTTATCTGAAAAACAATGCTGAAGTCAGTTATTCTGCTTTGTGTCGAAATGTCTGTCTTTGTTTTGATCTTTGTAACTCCACCCACTGCCAGATTAACCAATTATATTTCAGCACCCCAAGTTGCCTTGGTGGAGATGGTGTGGTTCTTGCTACCTAAAATGGCAGATTTTATGGCATTTTTTTCTTAAGATTTTCAGCAATATTTGCAGCTATTTGAACACATTGATGGATATTATGGCACTCAGAGTAAATGAGTGAATGTGTGTGAGAATGAAACTCTTATTGTATTGTACAAAGAATAGATCTGTTCTGTAGTAAGGAACCCTTAAATGATATCTGTTGTGAGCCGGCACTATATAAAGAACATCAAATTAAATAAATCAGCTTTCAAGCTGGGCGGGGGGTGCACCCCTAGTACAATAATGTTTGTATATTTAAAATTTTAATATTGTAAATTCCCTTTCGTCCAATTAAAAACCAAGATAAATGGTATTACCAAATAAAATATTTCATTGGTATTATCAATATTTCATTACGAATTGTGACATTGTATTCAGAAGTGTATGTAATGAGATTTAAAAAGATCTATAACATTAATAATAAACTTTTTTTCTGTTGCAGTGTGTGTGTGTGTGTGTGTGTGTGTGTGTGTGTGTGTGTGTGTGTGAGAACTCAAAATTCCACACAATGTTTTCTAGCTCTCTGAAACTGACCCTTTTAGGCTTTAATCCTAATTGTGGCGTTTTGGTGACTGTCACTTTAAATGCAAATGAGATTGTGCTCTTTTCAGAAGAGGGCGGAGCTACAGATGCCTGTGTGTCAGCATAGTGGCAGATTCAAAAACAAGACTAACATCCTATGCTAATGAGGGAGAGATGGTCATTAGTGGGCGGGGCTTTCCCCCCTTTGACACGTACAAATGGAAGAATGTCAATCTGATTATAAACAATACAATTAATAAATGTTTACTGGTTATATGCTGACACAGTGTTAAACTGTGTTAAAACCCTTATAAAAATTATTTTTGCATAATAGGTCGCCTTTAAATAGCAGTATACTATATGGTAAGTTTTACACATTGTGATAATAAATTTTTAGCGTTTAACATAAGTTTTAAAAGTGATGACCCTGACGTACATTTCCCAAAAGCATCATAAGCTTTAACAGATCGTAGATTACAGTGGTTTCTCCTCTGATTGTGCTTGTGATGCTTAATCACCAATTCAGTCCAGTATTTATTTATTTATTTGTCTTTATTGATGCGTTTATGATTTATTAAAAGAATCAACTCCTAAGTCGCCAGTTTGTAAATCAGTTTACATTGGCTGTGCTGTTACTTCACACACACACACACACACACACACACACACACACACACACAACAGAAAAAAAGTTTATTATTAATATTATTGATCTTTTTAAATCTCATTACATACACTTGTGAATCCAATGTCACAATTCGTAATGAAATATTGCCTCATTTGTTTTGTTGTGGTGCTTTAAAGTGCAGGAAATTGTAGACATGCACACAGGCAATTGCAGAAAGTGTGTGTGGGTGGGTGTGTGTGTGTGTGTGGGTGTGTGTCTTTCATCCTCTGATTATTAGACTTAAAGCCTCATGAGATTAAAGAAACTGGTGTCTTTTATCTCCTGAATGCCTCTTGCGTCATTTAGCAGTTTATTTGGGTACTAAATATAGAGACTCTCAAAGAAATGCATTAGTTTATCACTTATCCTGCTCTTAAGCCCATCATTTACATACCACAACAGAATGAGCACAGTATAAGCAACAGTATTGCCACATTTCATCACTACAATATACTTATTATCAGATATCTAGAGTGAAAAAAATTAATGATTTGAATGGAGCTTCAGAAAGGTTAATTGAATTCTTCATTCTAATCTAACATGTGCTGGATTTGGGGCTTTATCTCTTGTATTGGATGATTTGTATAAATCTGGGATTATAAAAGTGCATCATTGTTATTGTTTTAAGCATTATGAGATCTTTGACTCTTATGCAAAACTTTTTATTCTCACGCAAAAAGGGCCGCACAGGGGCTCACTGGTTAGCGCTGGTCTCACAGCAAGAAAGTCACTGGTTTGAGTCCCGGCTGGGCCAGTTGGCGTTTCTGTGTGGAGTTTGCATGTTCTTCCCGTGTTTGTGGGGGAAACCGGAACACCAGGAGGAAACCCACACCGTTCAAACACATGCGCTATAGGGGAATTGATTAACTAAATTGGAAGTAGTGTATGAGTGTGTGTGTGAATGAGAGTGTGTTTGGGTGTTTCCCAGTACTGGGTTGTGGCTGGAAGGGCATCCGCTGCTAAAAACATAAACTGGAATAGCTGGCGGCTCATTCAGCTGTGGCGACCCCTGATAAATTAGGGAAGCGAAGCCAAAGGCTCACAAATAAATTGCAGCTTAATTAAAAATAAAAATATGTAAACTGCTGATGTCAATATTATTAATTTTAATTAACTTTAACTATAAATTATTATAAATATTAATAATATATATATATATATACATGTCTGTATGTGTATGTATGCATGTATGTATATGTATATGTATATATATAAATTAATTTAAAGTGTTGTTTTTTTTCTTTATTTAATTAAAAAAATATTTAATTTATTATTTATTTATAAATTAAATTAATTTATATATACATATAATATATAATTTATTTTTTTTTACTTTTCTCCAATCAATTGCATAATTAAATTAACTTGCCTAGTTAACCTATTTAGTTAAGCCTTTAAATTGCACTTTAAGCAGAAACCAATATCTAATTAGTATAATATTATGACACTTTTTTTTTCTCATTAAAATAAAATGTTTTAAATTCATGCTATTTTGCATTATTGTGCAACAAAAACTATCCCACAGCATTCAATCAGCTGTGTAATAGACATTATTGTGCATTACTACTAATATTGTTGACTCTAGAGAGCTGCTTCAATTTCTCTTTTGTCCTTTTGGATAAAACCATTTGTCAAACGCATACATGTAAATGCTGAGCCTAGATATCCAACCAGTGTGAAATGCATATAATGTCAAGAGCAGTTACGTCTTCATTTAAGTTTGCTTTGAAAATCCAATATTGAACTCGTTGGCTTAATTAATTTAACTACTTCTGCTTCAGTCAACTGATTTTTGTCATGCATTGTCATTTTTCCAATTGATATCATGAGCATGATCATGCTACAGACGCTAAATGAAAGGAAAAGAGCGGAGAATACCAGAGTTCCCCACAAGCCGAATATGAGCTTCACAAATACTGCCTGCGGCCACGTCGAGGGATTTCACATACGCTCCGGCAAAGATAAGGGGGATTAATGTGAAATGAAATGTTAAATTGTGTGCGCTGTAACCGACTAAGACATGAACACACACTTGTTCACATGCTAACATACACATCTCAATTCACTGAAGTCACGGATTAGACCCTTATTAAGTGGTGTTGGACATGAAGTAAAGTGTTTCTGTGTTATTAACCCATAATTCTGTTCAGGCTGAGCTGTGCTGATATTAGTTTGACCCTTATACGCAAGTCTTAAATTAACCAGAGGGGTTTATTACTAAAAGACGGGTTCAGACCTAGCCTTCAATCATTCTGAGTGGATAAAGAGACATATTAAAGTTTAAACTCACACGAAGGCACTCTGTGGGATTAGAAAGGATGATTTATTGTTATTAGTGTTGCTAGCTTGGAGGGATTCATGATGCAAGAGGTTTCATCAAAAATTGACCTGCTAAATCTCTATGTTGTAATGTTTCTGAAAGTCATCCTTGTTTGAGAATCACATCTCAATTCGCCTACTTATTCTACATTATAAAAGTATGTGTGCTTTGTGTGAAGAAAATGTATGTATACTTTTGAGTATCCAAGCTTTAGGATGTACTGTTTTATCATTAACCCTTGTGTACTGTTCAAATTGACTCCCCTTTGGTTATGTTTGGTTATGTTGTCTGTTTTTGCCCCAACGACTTCCATTATAATCACATTTCTTTTATTGCAAAGCCATGACAGCATATAAAATATAAGGATTAAGAGGTACAATTTGTCATTTGTACTGTTGATTTAGCCGTTTCTACCAGGAAAGTAGACCTTCTGGCTAACTTTGGAAAACTGGGACATTCATTAATTATCCTTTGGCTTAGTCCCTTATTTATCAGGGGTCACTACAGTGGAATGAACCACCAATTATTCCGGCATATGTTTTATGCAGCGGATGCCCTTTCAGCCACAATCAAGTGCTGGGAAACACCCATACACGTTTGCATTCACACACACGCTCCTACACTACGGCCAATTTGGCTTACCCAATTGACCTATAGCGCATGTGTTTGGACTGTGGGGGAAACTGGAGCACCCGGAGGAAACCCACGCCAACACAGGGAGAACATAGAAACCCCAACTGACCCAGCCGGGACTCAAACCAGCGGCCTTATTGCTGTACAGTGTTAACCACTGAGCCACTATGCCACCACTAATTATATTTTCAAATACTATTTATATTGAATAATATGTGAATTGGGATGCAGTGCATAACAGGAGTGTAAGAGGTTTGCCTGTGTGAAATGGTGTTTGGGTCATTATCAATGCATTATGTGGTGGGTAAGGTTTTCTAGGTTGTTGCTGGGATGCAGAATGATCATACTTGGCACGACTTGACAAGACGTATATGAAGTATTAGGGATGGGGCAGTATGAGCAAAATACTACCTCACAATATTTTAACGATAATGATACATCTTGTGATTAGGGTTGTCACGATACTGGAATTCGGTACCAATCTTTCTTAAACAGCGCTGATTGGTCATTGTGTTCACATGCTCAACAGAAATGACTGTGATTGGCCGTGAAGGTCATCAGGTCACCGAACTCACCGCTGTTTACTGAGTGTAAACGCATACAGCAACACTGGAGCATTTTAAGGCTGATATTCATCAGCGGATCGCTCGTATGTCAGCTTATAGACAAACCAGCTGATTGATGTGACTTTGAAACGCTCCAGTGTCCCTGTATCTGATCCCCCCAGCCCTAAGCCATGCCCACTTATTAAGATGTTAAGGCATATATACAGAGTAAAAAATCTATTATGGTTGACCATTCCGCTGTAACGATATATAATGTAAAACCAACAAACACTACGAAGTATGAAAGGTTTTGAAGCGTAACCCTTAGTACGATTATTGTAGTAAATTATAGCGACGCTTGACTTGGCTCATTTATATGCCTGTATTTTAGTTTGTATCAAATTGAACCGAACCATTGCAAGCCCACATTTCTATAAATATCTGAACTTTGTTTTTGTCCTCAAACTTTTAAAAAGAGAGCAGTTACCATAGCAACCATGCTGAGGGATTCTTTAATGCATTGCACAAATATAGCCAAGCGCAGTTCTCATGTATTCACTCAACTTTGTTATGTTTATAATACTGTGCTTCCTTAAAGCATGTCATGCCACCAGCTAAATCAATAACAGTTTCACTGCTGTGGTCTTTCCTTTTAGAGCGGTTTTCGTGATCACAGTGATGTGCTGTTAGTGCTTGTCCTGCTGATTAATGCGTCTTGTTTATTTAGCTCATTTGCTCCAGCAGAGGGAAAGAAAAAAAAAAAGAAGTAATTTTCCCTGTGTGCTGATTTGCCGGTTGGTTAGCAATAATCTGCCAAAACAAGCACATGGAAACGTGCCAGGACTGAATTCTTTGGGAAGACCCTTGCAAGTAATTGCTTTTTGTTTGGTCATTGTGTGTATATACATGCTTTATTTTCTTTTCTTTTGTTTTTGATTTTAGTTTTTTTTTTACCCAAGTAGAATGACAGAAGAAATGATGCTGACACTTTCACTTATGCACGCACATACATTTAAGACATACACGTGCACATTCATTTACTCGCTCACTCACTCCCTCACTCCCTCACTCCCTCACTCCCTCACTCCCTCACTCACTCACTCACTCACTCACTCACTCACTCACACACACACACACACACACACACACACAAACATATTAGTATACGTGTGTGCATGCATTCATTCATTCACCCATTCATTCATACATACACACACATATACATGCATATATACATATACCATGCATATATACACACACACACACACACACACACACACACACACACACACACACACACACATACACATACACATACACATACACATACACATACACACACACACAAAACAGACATTATATTAAAGGTATCTCAATCAGTGGCATGTCTGTAATCTGTATGGTGTATATAATAGGAATTTCAAGCAAAAATAATATTCAATGATTGCTGGGAATTATGCAAATGTTATTCAAAAATTACCCCACTCGCCCGCATGCATGCACATCCATAAAAGGAAAAAGAGCGATTGTTCATTCTCTCAATCATTATGTTAACAACTTTAATTAATTAGGAAATGATGTGAGGCTCTTCTAACTCCAGCTGCATAATAACTGTATCATGCTGAAGCATATTAACATGGTAAACAACCCAATGACAGCAATTGTTAAGAGAATAGTCCATTGATTAACATAAACTGCTCATTGGGCGTTTCCATTTTAAAAATGAGCATAAACATTCATAGAAATAAAAAAAGTAATCAACAATGTTTGATTCATGGATAACTATCACCTCAAGCCATGAAGATTTTAGGCTAGACCTAAAACATATCATGAACAGCCTGAAAAATGGCATTTATGCTAACATGACCATTTCATCAGCACCAAAACAATGGGTAGTTATTCATTCATTCATTCGTTAGTTTGTTTGTTAGTTAGTTCGTTCGTTCTTTAATTAATTCAATAATCACAACATATTTAGTATTATTATTATTGAGGAATTTCTCATTTTTTAATCCATCTATTTTTCATCCAATCAATTTTTCTATTCAGCTTTGATTCATCAATCCATCCTTAGTATTTCTGTCCTTTTTCATCCATTCATCCATCCTTTTTTCCAGTTCTTCTATCCAGTTTATATATAAATATATATATATATATATATATTTATATTTATATTTATCCATCCATCATTTTCCTATCCAGTTTATCCATCCATCCATCGTTTTTTTTATCCAGTTTTCATCCATCCATCCATTTTTCCTATCCATTTTTCATCCATTCCTTCATTGTTTTTTGTTTATCCAGTTTTCATCCATCCATCATTTTCCTATTCAGTTTTTATCCATCTATCGTTTTTGTATCCAGTTTTCATCCATCCATCATTTTCCTATCCAGTTTTCATCCATCCATCCATTGTTTTCCTATCCAGTTTTCATACATCAATCCATAGTTTTCCTATCCGGTTTTCATCCATAGTTTTCCTATCCAGTTTTCCTATCCGGTTTTCATCCATCGTTTTCCTATCCAGTTTTCATACATTCATTCATCCAATCATCGTTTTCATCCATTTATCCATCCATCCATCATTTTCCTATCCAGTTTTCAGCTATTCATTCAATCATCCATCTGTCCATCCACAGATTTTAATCCAGTTCTCATCCATCCATCTAGCTATATCCAGTTTTTATCCATACATCTATTCATCCATTAATTTCTATCCATCAATTCATCGATCCATAATTTGTTTAATCCATTTAATTTATTCATCCATCCATCCATTCATTTATCCGTAGTTTTTCCTATCCAGTTTTCATCCCTCTTTTTTCATATTATTTTCCTTCATCCATTTGTTCATCCATTGTTTTGTTTTTTTCATCCAGTTCAGTTATCCATTCACCCATCCATCTTTCAATTAATCCATTCATCCATCCGTCTTTAAATTTTTCATCCATCAGTCTGACTATCCTCTTTCAGTTTTTCATCCATTTATCCATCTCTGTCCTGCCATCTTTGAATTGTTCATTCATCCGTCTGTCAATATCTTTCACTTTTTCATCCATCCATCTTTTTAATTTTTCGTCCATCTATCTGACCTTCCTCCTTTCGCTTTTTCATCCATCCATCCATGCATCTTTACATTTTTCATATATCCGACCATCCATCTGACTTTCCGTATTTAAATTTTTCATCCGTCTGTCCTTCCATCTTTCAATTTTCATCCATCTGTCTATCTGACCTTCTGTCTTTCAATTTTCCATCCATCCAGCTCAGACTGTCCTCTGTGTTTACAGAACTCTATGCTCACCTTTACTCTGCTGAATGTGCTGCTAATTCCTCTCAGGAGCGTTTACTGACAAAGCAGGCAGTTATTGCTGAATTAATAAGCAGAAAATATTCCCCCTCAATGCTTGACCTCAACTGCACACCGTCTTCCACTTGCGGATGTAGAAACGAGCTGTCAGATGCCCAGCGTGCTCACAGATGCATTCAGGGAGTTATTGTTTAGTGATGCAACTAATCAAGGTGTTCAAGGTGTGCGGCCCTCCAGGAATTGACTTTGACACCTATGGTGTAGAGCATCATAAAGGGATTTATTGTTTCACATTCACGTTGGCTTCAGTTAATAGACTTTTAATTTATTCTCACTAACAGAGCATCGTCAGTGCACCGTTTTATATGCAGTAAATGTCATTTAGACGTTATTTCTTTTATCTCTCTTTCGCTCTTTGCTCTCGTTTGCTTTTTAATTTTGCTCTTTTGCTTTTTTCTTTCTTTTGCTCTTGTCTTTTCTCTTGCTCTTTCGCTCCTTCATTCATTGTTCACTTTTTTGCTCTTCACTTTCATTCTTTTACCTCTTTCTCTTGCTCTTTTTCTCTTGCTCTTGCTCTTGCTCTTGTTCTCTTGCTCTTGCTCTTGTTCTCTTTCTCTTGCTCTTTAGATCTTTCGCTCTTTTTCTCTTTTCACTTTCAAACTCTTGATTTTTTTTTTCCTAATTTTGTTTCACTCTTTTGCTTGTTTTTATTTTGATCTCGTCTTTTCTCTTGCTCACTTTTCTTTTTCTTGCACTGTTTTGCTTCACTTTCTTGCTCTTTCGCTCTCTTTAGATCTTTCACTGTTTTGCTCTTTTTTTTCCCTCAAACTCTTTTGCTCTTTTACTGTTTTGTTCGTCTTTTCTCTTGCTCTTTCACCCTTTCATTCGTTCGCTCTTTGATTCTCGCACTCTTTTGCTCTTTCAGATTTATTCTCTTTTACCTTTTTTCACTCATTCTCTTTTGCTCTCACTTTTTTTTGCTCTTTAGATGTTTCAGTGTTTATTTTGTGGTTTTTCGCTCTTTCTCCTTTCTCTTTAAACTTTCTTTTGATCTTTTGCTAATTTTCTTTCACTCTTTTACTCTTTATCTTGATCTTTCGCTCTTTCGTTTTTGCTCTTCTTTCATCCTCTTTTGCCTCTTTCTCTTGCTCTTTTTGCTCTTTCACTTTTTTTTTGCTCTTTGTTTTTTTTTTCACTTTCAAACTTTCAATCTTTTGCTATTTTTCTTTCATTCTCTTTTGATTTCACTCGTTCTTGCTATCTTGCTCTTCACTCTTTTTCTGTTACAACCAAATTGTCCAACATGTGAATAAAAATAAATAAAATAGATAAAAAATAAAAATAAATGGCTTTAAAACTAATGCAAACTTTAAAATAAGCCTAAAAATGTTGGAAACTCTCAGCATTTGCAAACCTAATTATTTAATTTAATGTGTGGGCCTTGCTAAAGTCATTGCACACGTGCCGTACAGGTGATTTTAAGATTGTTGCTCAGTTTTTCGTTCCTCAGCAAACGTCTCTGTTAAACCTCGTAAATGAGAAGTGAAGTGTCGCCGGTTCTTTGTGTATTTGTTAAGTAGGTCATTCCACACAATATTGCTTCACGACTCTTGTTAAAATATTCAGATGATTCATGTGGTGTGTTGTATTGCCTGCCAAATGCAGTCGTTAGGTAATTTAAAAGGGATTTGAGCCTCTTCCAGCTCTTCCCTGTCCTGAGGAGGCGTCTCATCCCTGCGTTTGCTGTCTGTCCTAGAGGACTGCTGATATTGTAGGTGACATGTTTTGGCCATCAGCAGAAGCCCACACAGTTTGAGAGCCGCTCTCACATTTCCAAACTGAGCTCTCTGAAAAACAGTCAAGAATTCACACTCGCTCGTTACTTACGTTTTATTCTTCTAATGTTTTTTTTAATAGCCGGACTGTTAACGAAGATGAAATAACACAATTATTATTCATTCATTTTCCTTTGTCTTAGTCCCCTTATTTATCAGGGGTCGCCACAGCAGAATGAACCGCCAACTATTGCAGCATATGTTTTACACAGCGGATGCCCTTCCAGCTGCAACCCAGTATTGGGAAACACCCATATACTCTCACAGTCTCTCACATGCACACACTACGGCCAATTTAGTTCTTCAATCGTGAGGAAACCCACGCCAACACAGGGAAAACATGCAAACTCCACACAGAAATACCAACTGACCCAGCCGGGACTCGAATCAGCAACCGTCCATCCATATTTTTTCTATCCGCCTGTCTGTTCTCTTTTACATTGCATCCATCCATCCATCTATCCTTTTACCATGCATCCATCCATCCATCTGTCCATCCTCTTTTACCATGCATCCATTTTTTCATTCAACTAACCATGCATCCACATTTGTAAGCCAGTTCACCCAGTCATTGAAGGTCCACATCACTAAAGCTCATATCTCTGCTGCATAACAAACACTCAGAAAAGTGTGTTCATGGATCCTTTCGTAAGTGAGCAGGCTCAGAAACCGCTCTCAACGGTGACAGCTATGAAATTAATTTGAATAGCCTGGGAATCAGTGAACAAACAGACATGGATAATAATACATCTGCTGCAAATGCAGTTGGACAGGTGGAGTTGATGGATTAAGCCACATGTGGATCTTGATGCTTGCGGGATGTGGACACATTAGATTGTTTGTTTAGTGTGTTTCCAAAAATGGCCACCCACGTTTTTTTCTTTTTGCCTGTGCAGAATTCACTGATAGCATTCAGCCGAGCGGTTGCAGATTACAGAAGATTACTGTCAGTTCTGACACGACGTTTTATGACAGGCCCTCCGTCACTTAAAACCACATCAGGCATTTAGCATCATGACTTAATTTCATTCTCATTCAGTCAGTGTGTTTTGGGTATGATAACTGTCTCCTTTAAGTTAACCCTGTCTGTCTTACATAGACATGAAAAGAACATGTTCATTTTGAATGAAAATAATGTTGTACATCCAGTTTCCATTGTTGACCATATAAGGATGGACAAGACCAAATAACTGTGTATGGTTATACTAATGTTTAATACTCTTCACAATATTTGTAAAGTATGTTTGTAACCTCTGATTCTAAAGGGCATTTTGGTGCTATTTGATTTGAATTTAGCCTTCAAAAATCATGTTGTTTTTTTACATGTGGATTACTGTAGCAAAGCAATGCTTTATGACTAAAGTAATACATATTCGTTGCTTGGTAATTTCTATCAAAAATATTTGGAAGCTTTCAAATGATAAACTCTACCTGACAAGTCTTGTTGTGGATCCCAGTTGTAAGAGCAACAAATAATAACTCCATTTGGAAAAGTGGCAGAAGGTGGATTTTTTTTTTTTACGATGAATCATCACCAATACTGCAGAAGACCTACTGGAACCAACATGCACTCAAGATTCTCACAGAAATCAGTCAAGTTTGGTGAAGGAAACATCATGGTTTGGGGTTACATTCAGTATGGGGGCGAGCGAGAGATCTGCAACATCAACAGCCTGAGGTATCAAGACATTTGTGCTGCCCATTACATTACAAACCACAGGAGAGGGCGAATTCTCCAGCAGGATAGCAGCGCTCCTTCTCATACTTCAGCCTCCACATCAAAGCTCCTGAAAGCAAAGAAGGTCAAGGTACTCCAGGATTGGCCAGCCCAGTCACCAGACATGAACATTATTGAGCATGTCTGGGGTAAGATGGAGGAGGCATTGAAGATGAATCTTAATGAACTCTGGGAGTCCTGCAGGAAGGCTTTCTCTGCCATTACAGATGACTTTATTAATCAGTGATGTGAGTCATTGCAGAGATGTGTGGATGCAGTCCTCCAAGCTCATGGAGTCATACACAATATTCATTCTGTTTCCACTGCACCATGACTATATATTCTATACTGTACATTATTACTGTTAAGTGACGAGACTTTTGTCTAAGCAGAGTCAGACCTTACTGTCCTCATTAAATCATAAAAATCAAGGCATGCTCATATTTTATTTTGCTAAAATAAGTGTAATCTAGAGGCCTTTGCCTTTCATATACGCCACTGCTGATGCCAAATGATCAACTAGAAGTCCAGTTATTATTTGCTGTTCCTAAAACTTGGATAGGTGACAAGACTTTTGTCAGGTAGTGTATACATATATTTATATATAAAAAATAAAAACCTAACAAGAAAAAAACAAGTTAAGTGATATTTATTTGATATTCTCTCACTGTCATGTATTTTTAATTAAACATTTAAGTAGTTTCGTATTCCTATGTGCAGCTTCATGTAAAAATGGCACCGCCAACATTCAGACCTTTGGAAGTGAATCAGTAGCTTGTGTTTCCAGTGTAGCAGGAATTATCCATAATTTATGCAATGCACAAAACATGGGTAGAATCCAGTTTTGAAAATGAAATTCACTGTATCAAGCAGAGTCCTGCAGAATTTGATGTCCTTGTCCCACCACCGGGACACTTACGATTACATCACTTTTTTGCAGTTAAATCCTAATCTAATCATGACAAGCTATATATCGTTGGACAAGTCTTCTGGATACAAATGTTCATTCATTCATTCATTTTCATTTCGGCTTAGTCTTTTTATTAATCTGGGGTCGCCACAGCGGAATGAACCGCCAACTTATCCAGCATATGTTTTACGCAGCGGATGCCCTTCCAGCTGCAACCCATCACTGGGAAACATCCACACACTCTCATTCACACACATACACTACGGACAGTTTAGCTTACCAAATTCCCCTATACCGCATGTCTTTGGACTTGTGGAGGAAACCGGAGCACCCGGAGGAAACCCACACCAACGGGGAGAACATGCAAACTCCACACAGAAACGCCAACTGACCCAGCCAAGGCTCGAACCAGCGACCTTCTTGCTGTGAGGCGAACGTGCTACCCACTGCGCCACCGTGAGGCCCGATACAAATGTTATCACTGTTATTTATTACATAATAAGAGTAATAGATTAAAACACATTTACTCCCATCCTACAACCTGTGGGAGCATTAACGGTTACATTTTTCTAAAAACCATAATATTGTGGTCTAAACATTAAAGCAGTCATAACAAACTATATATCATTTGAAAGTGTAAAATATCTAGTTTACATATCTGGTGATGAATTTTGATCGATATTAGTGAGCAATAATTATTTATTAATTTGCAACAATGATACTCAGTCGTAGAGTATTACTTTGCTACAGCAATCCACATGTAAATATTTGTTTAGATGTTTTCAGAGGCTAAATACCACCAAACTACCCATATTACTTCAGAATTTTGTGTCTACTTTACAAACATTGTAAAAAAGTATGAAAAAATACAGTTAATATTCATCAAAATATAGGGAGCGCTCTTGTATGATCATCAATGGAAACTGGGGGTCATCTGGTGGTCATGTCTGGTACTGCGGCCAAACTAAATCTTGCTGAAAGCTCATTTTTTTGCGATATCATCTTCAAATTTGGAATATAATTTGTTCAGATTTTTTGCTTTAATTTATCAAATTTGAGTTAAAATATGCTTTGTAAAATACATATTTTATGTATTATAATAACAAATGTTTTTTTATGTAATAAACAAAAGTTATGTGCTGGATAAGTTGGCGGTTCATTCCGCTGTGGCAACCCCAGATTAATAAAGGGACTAAGCCGAAATGAAAATGAATGAATGAATGAATATGCTTTGTAAAATACATATTTTATGTATTATAATAACAAATGTTTTTTATGTAATTTTAATAAACAAAGGCACATAACTTTTAATTGAGCTTTTTACACCTCAGCTACAATCTGACATCTGTTCTCTTTAAAACGAGACCAAGCTTAAATCTGTACACCGACGTGTTGAAGATTGGTGTTCGTTTAAGTTGAACATGTCATTTTTATGT
>CAIGQW010056647.1:0-14437 GCA_903798125.1 Danio choprae | reverse complement strand
ATATATATATATATATATATATAATTATTATTATTTATTTAATTTAAAATTTTTTATGTACTCCTGGATGTGCATATACTGGGCAACTTTTACAGCAATGTTGCCAGCTAACCTTTGGAAATGATTCCATCAGTGGATAACGAAGTGTGAGAGAGGATGATTTATTAGAGAAACCGGAACTTGGTACAATTTTGTTGTCTATTTTCAATCGAAAAGTCAATCACTGTTGTTGTATGAGGTTATCTAATGTACATATTGTGTCAAGAAGCATTGCATTAAACTCATTTATTAAATCTTTGAGAGGTTTGGCTGACATGTGTTAATGCTTTCTCGTTATAGTCAATGGTTAACTTGTTTTTGACACATTATGCATTTTACATTTACATTTATTAATTTAACACGCCTTTATCTAAAGTTATTACAGAAAAGGTTAAAAGCACTTCAAATCACTAGAGAGCTGCAATGTAGATGAATATGAATGCAATATTTGAATATTTTGATTAGTTGAATTGCGTTTCATCATTGTAGTGCATATATTGTGTTGTAATTTATTTATATGAAAGCGTATTTATACTTAATCCAAGTTGATTTTTGTAATTAGCATGAAGTTTTCATTGATTTTGCCACATACTTTTGTTTGTCAATTTTGTTGTCTATTTTCCATAGGAAAGTAGTCAAGCGACATGGCTCAAAACGTTGCCTTGTGTATCATCAGCATCATTAATCTTCATTTTGTGTTTCTATTAGTGCTGTCATGATGCTGGAATTCGATACCAATCGCTACTGAAATTTCCTGCTAACATTTTAGCACGTTCTTAAACCGCGCTGATTTTCCATTGTGTTCACATGCTCAACAGAAATGGCTATGGTTGGTCGTTAAGAGCACCAGTTCACCAAACTCACCACTGTTTACTGAGTGTAACCACAGATAGAGGGACACTGGAGCATGTTAAAGCTGTGAAGATCAACCGATTCATTAGTGGATCGCTCGTATGTCAGCTTATAAACAGACCAGCTGATCTTTGTGGCTTTAAAATGCACCAGTATCTCTTTATCTGTAGTTACACTCTGTAAACAGCGGTGAGTTTGGTGACCTTCATGACCAATCACAGACATTTCTGTTGTGCACGTGAACAATTAAAAGTTTTTAGTACCAATTGGTATCAAATTCCAGTATCGTGACAACACTAGTTTCTACCAGGAATAGTAGTCCACCTATGTAGCTTTGGAGTACTCATTGTGGTTTGGGACATGCTAATACTATTTTCAAACTATTTACAGTCGGTGTATGAGGAGTGTGTGAATTATAGTACAGCAAGAATGAGGCATGAATAATATTTAAATAATGTTTGTCTTCATTTACATAACAATGACTTTTTGGGACCCGTAAATGCAATTATTGGGTTCAAAGTGATAAAAAAAAATGATATTGTTATATTGAGTAACTAGAAAAGCATGACTTTGTGAAGATGTAGGTCATGTGCATACATGTGTGTTTAGCATGTTGGCATAGTATGCGAGGACTAATGTTCACACTGCATGCTTTTAGCCCTGATTTTCGTTTGCCAACATGTTTTGTGAAATTGTCAACATGCCCGAAATCAGTGCCAGTTCATGCATGTGAATCATCAAAGACGCCTTAAGAGAAATTGCAGATGTGTTGCTGATGCCCATGAAATATTTAGCATGCTTAATATCTGGACCTGTCAGCGATTTCAAGAATGTCAGCGACTGAAAAAACAACAACAACCTTTTGGTGATGACCTACAGCCAATAAGAGGGCAAATACAGTACATAATAGCAGAGTTTGGGGAGGAGTTATCGACCACAATATCAGATAACATGGGCTGTTTCTCAATTCCAAGAACGCAGAGAACAGACTTGCATTCTCGTGGAGACCGTTCTTGCCAGGTTACCTCGGAAGAATGAACTGGGGAGACCGCGAGAACAGAGAAAGCGTCCTGTGAGAAGTGAAGTGCTGCATTCTTTCTGATGGTCAACTGACAATTATTTAAACATTACAGCATTCATACAACCATTTATTGTTTTTTTCCTTTTCAATATAAATAACATGCACAAAAGCCTTACAAATAGACTTTACACAATACAAATAAAACAGATTTTAATATGCATTTCAGCAAATAAACTTTTAATGTGTTTATGCTTTTATTGCAATTTTCATTTAGGGGAATTCCTGAGATAATTAAGTTATATCTCTGAATTTTAATAATAAAAATGCTGCGTTTCCCACCTCCTTTCTTCATCGCAATGAATTCTGGAACTTCTTGACCAAGTTTTGCGCTCAAGTCTGCATCAATGCATGCTTGATATCAAGAACACATCCGGGTTTTTTCTCGCGTCCTCTGTTCTTGAGTAGAACACATATTGAGAAACAGCCAAGTCTCATTGGTCCATTTGGACTTTTGCATAGTAATCAATTCAATTTAGATTTAGATTTTGGCCTCCAACTATTATGAAAAAACAATCGAGATAAAACAATGTGGATTACATCTCGTCTTTTCCAGCACTCTGCATTCATTCCTTCACAAAACCCAATTTTACATGGGAAAAAGTTAAATTAAGCAATATGATTTTAGCACATGGAGTGTGTTAGATTTATTCTTGTTTTTGAAAGCATGAAAGAACTTTTCTGTGTGCTTTTCTGTGCATGCGTTCAGCCACTGAAAATTATAGATTTTTTTTTTTTTTTTTTTTTTTTTTAAATCAATGAAATCTTTAAAACCTTTTAGGTTTTTATCTTGTGTATTTACTGTTGTTGACATCTTTTTATTGTTATGGAAATGTATCATGTATAAACGGTTTGTAAATTTGTTTTGCTATGAAATAGCCATTGAAATTAGGAATGTTAACATTCTTGCCCAAAAGCTAAAATTCTGGATGCACTTGGCTGACAACCAATTCATTTTTTACATTTTAAAATGTTTATCATTCATTCATTTTCCTTCGGCTTAGTCCCTTTATCTATCAGGGGTCACCACAGTGCAATGAACCACCAACTGTTCCAGCATATGTCCTTCCAGCTGCAACCCAGTACTGGGAATCACCCATACACTCTCACATTCACACTCGTACACTATGGCCAATTTAGCTTATTCAATACACCTATAGTGTGGATGTGGGGAAACCGGAGCACCCGGAGGAAACCCACACGAACACGGGGAGAACATGCAAACACAACACAAAAATGCCAACAGAACTAGCCAATGCTCGAACATGCGACCTTCTTGCTGTGCGACCACAGTGCTAACCACTGAGCCACCGCACCACCCATTTTAAAATGTTTAACCAATATAAATATATATTTTATTTTATAAAATATAAAGTAAACTTATAAATTGAACACTTAATTATACTGATAAAAAAAACACACCAGTAAAACAACCATTTATTGACTGTAATATTTTGTTGACAGTGAACAAGTTGAGGCGTCATTTTACTAGTGTTGCCATGACAACACAGTAATGCAAATGAAAGCAGCAGGAACAAGTATATTACATAGAAATGTCCTGTCGGTGAGGTATTTGTGATCTTTGCTTCTTTTTTGGTGAGCATGTGCAGTACATGTATAGATAAATGTACGTGTACATGAGTAGAATATCCACAGATAATATTAATATAAGTTACTCAACTGTGTGTTTTCCATTGCTCTAGCTTTAGTGAGCCTTTTTTGGCTCATTTTATTCTCAGTTTTTCTCTTTTGGCCAAAAACTTTAAAAAATTTAATTTTCTGTAGCATTTCTAATTACAGCTGATATTGCAATAAACTCTAAATTCTCTCTAACCTCAGAGTTACAGTAGGGATGAGAAGTGTCATGAATGACGGCATATCTCTGTCCTACTGAAGGTCAAAACCAGATACCCATAATGATACCCGTGGGACATAAGCTATCATCATTGATGGCCTTTGTAAAGCAGTCGCTCCATCAGACCTACAGGCTTGATTGGCCATCAATCACATTATCTCTGGTGCAGTGGGAGGACTGTCATGTTCTCTGCGTGACTGTTTCTCCATATCCCACCTATACTGTTGGCTCTCCGGCTCATTCTGCATTTTCTGACGTGTGAATTTTAGTTTTCTTGCTTCCTCTTTCTCGACCTTTTGGTTTCCTTTCAAACTTGAGTGACAAATCTTGCAGAAAGCGAGACAGCTGATCCATTATTTCTCCTCGTATGTCCTCCTCTGTGCATAAGCCTTCACTTGAATGAAAGATCCTTTGGGATTTTTTCACAGTTGTAAGAGGCTAAACTCCTGGATTGAGGTTTTCCCGTTACTGTCATTTTGTGAAGATCACAACTCTGAAATAATACCCATGACTCTGATTTGTCAACAGTTGAGGTGGCATTGACATCTAAATGTATAAGTTGCTGTTGTCTTGTTTATGTTATGAAGGGCATATGAAATCCAATTCTCCACCACTTTTCTTTAAAATATTAAAAAAATTAATAGCTTAATTAACTTTATTTTTTATATGACACTAATTAAAATACTGTTGTTATTTGGGGGTTATTACAAGACTTTTGAACTTAAGATTTTATAAATAAGTAAATAAAAGTATATCAATTAAAAAGTTACCACATACAATTCCTCATCCAACAAAGGGTTAATTGGTATATATGTATACACAGCTGTGTGTATATATATATATGTATATATTAGGGCTGGGGGATTAATCGAAAATGACTTTCAGAACCTATAATTGATCTAATTTTTCCAGGTCTTTTTTTCTTTTCTTTTTCCAATTACTTTCCCAACCATGTGTGGAGTCACATGACCCTGCTGTTAAGGCTGAGGCTGATTTATACGTCTGCAGCCACTTTGCAGCCGCCTCTGATCTCTGGTCAAGTAGGACGATGGACCCATTCTTGAGCCTTACTTTGCACCACATTGACGATGATTGGAAGCTGCGCCAGAAATGCTTTGAGAAGACATTTTCCATTGCATTAAAATTATTATTTACATTAAATATTTGTTTACAGAAGATGCAAGAAATGCACTTTTAAAATATTATTTACAGGATATACAATAGTTGAACAATGTGAACAACATTGACTTCATTTTTTTTTTTGCCAAAAGTGCAAGTTATTTTTCACTTTTTTATTAGAAAAAAGTGACTGTTCATTTTAGGCAATGTGTGTTTTAATTTCAGTTGTTCAACGTTGATATTCAATAAATAATCATAGATCGTGCGTGTCTCCTTATAATTTTATTTTGAAGTCAAGTAATGCACCTTTCATTCAGAAATCTGACGCCTGTAATATGTGAGCATATTTACTGTACAGAACCTGTCAGTGAACTCTGAGGGCAAAAAAAAATATTAAAAAAATAAATAAAATAATCGTTCAATAATCGTAATCGAGTTAAAATGTTCAATTAATTGAGATTTAGATTTAGAGATTTAGATTGTAGGCCAAATTGCCCGGTCCTAATATATATATATATATATATATATATATATATATATATATATATATACACTTTTTGTTTATAATGTTTTTGTAAGGTAGTATTTTACTTCTAGAATGATTGGTCACAATTGATTCCACTTTCTGTTAATGGTCACCATTAATCTTCACATTTAACAATAATTCAATACATTTCTTTTAACAATAAACAAGAGTTTAACCTAAATTCTGTATTGTTTATTTGATTACCACCATTTATGAATTATGATTGGTATAAAGGGATAAATCACAGAATCGAGCAGTATTCACTAATGAATTCTGTGATGATATTTTTATTTTATGTAAATAAAACATTATAATTCTGTCATTTTGCATATTTTGAGATATAATATATCCTTGTTATATTTTGTCAAGTTAAACCAGATACCTTTTTCATTTTATTTAATTTAGTTAGTATATAAAGGCTACAAAATGCATCAAATTTCTTTTTCTAAAATGTACCAAATCTTGTGTTGTTCCATGCTATGTGTTTGCCCATGCATGTCCATATAATTGTGATTTACAGTCAAGGTAAGCGTGACCCCTGCAGTCTCGCAGCTGGTACCAGATGCCAACAGATGGGCACACATTATAGATGGAGCAGCAGGTGGCTCATTCGCTGTAACTGATTAAAACTCATGCGCTCCCTCGCACCTGTGCATTATGGGATTTGGAGTCAGTGCTGTCATATTTGATCCTGACTCATCTCCGTGTCATATTGCATTTTCATGGATGCAGTGAATGAGCTCATGCTTACAGATAAGAGTTCAGGCCGTGTGTGTTGTGTTGTGTTGTGTCTTTAGGATGAATGTAAACACAGAACACACTCATGATGCATTCTCAGTTTGGATCATCTTAATGAGCAGGTTACACATGATATTAATGTTCAGCGTGTCCGCGGGGCCCTAACACCAACTACCGAGGCGGTCATTTGGACTGTTTTTAATTCTTGGAATTAATAACGTTGTTGAAATAAAACACGCAAATCTATAATACCCTGACTTTTCCTAAATATGTGTATTTCTAACATTGTATTTTATTGTCATTGTTATTTTATTGTCATTGTTGGCAAAAACATAACTTCAGATCCTTCCTGCTTGTGAAAGTGAGGCGTGGACTCTCTAGTAGCCTAACTGTACACTTATATTACCAAAAGATTGTATTTTTAGGGTGATGACTTAATTAAACATAACAACAGACATTTAAAGCTTAGATTTAATATCTCAATAGAAGCTTTGAATGTAAATATGACGTGACGATAAAGCATTTATATCAGGGTTCATACGTTCATGGAAAACCTGGAAAAGTCACACATTTTGACATGGCATTTTTCAGGGCTGGAAAAGTTTTGGAAAAGTCATGGAAATTTGTTTAACATATATCTGTATACTTGGATGTAGGCTAGTTGTTTTTACTTCTTGCCTGTCCTTGGCCAATCACATACTCACATTATTAGTGCTGTGTAAGTGTTATTATATTTTACATAGATATAAAAATAAATACAAGCTAAATAGATTGTTTTGCGATTATAAATTTGAATGTACATGGTTTTTCTTATTATTTGCCACGTATATGAAGACATTAAAATGTACTTGTTGAAAAAGTCATGGACATTTTGTAGTAAACATGTATATGAATTTTGTATATGAGAATGGTCAGAATGACTGCTATGGTAATTCTAGTAGTTATAATTATAATTCTTGTAGTTCCAGTGTTAAATTTCAAAAACAATTTTAGTCCTTAAAGTCATTATAAATGGGTATTAATTTTCCTATGTCCATCTAAAGCTACTCAATTGGGCTGACACCCATCCAATCACCAACAATCCACCTCAATAAACCTGCTTTATTAAATGCTTTATTTATTAACTCTATTTCCCAATATGGTTTACTGCTCTTCCTTGCAATAACATTTAATAAGTTGGTTTAAAAATCTTTTCCATTGGCCCGACCAGTGTAGTACACTTGTTCCTGCTGCTTGCAGTAGCGTCACTGTGTTGTTGTGACAACACAAGTAATGGCTCATGAGTTGATCGCTGTTAATACAATGCAGTTTTATTACTTCATATTATATTAGCATAGTACGTATTGCAAAGCTGGTTCAGTTTTTGTCCAAGTGCATCCAAAATTGTGGGTTTCGGCCCAGAATTTCATTAAATATGAGACTAATTGAATTGATCCGGTAAAACCGCTCTACTCCACCTGTTCCAATCAGTGCATGTTCAGGGTTGCAGGAGTGATTTCTGTATTCTGAACACAATCACAATTATGACTTTGGAGAATCATTTTCATAGATAAATGTGGTTGTCTCTCCCTTAGGTTAAGAGCTGCTCTCTTGTGGGAAGACACTTAAATTAGTTTGCTTTGGGCCAGTTTTAGAGATTCTGGATGACCAGGGGCTGGAGAGCAACTGACCTGTTAAAATATGACTTAATGATAATTCCCATTCATTTGATTTTATTATGTGCATGTATCCAACAGCCACAGTTTGATTCATGACTGAGTTGATAAATGAGGTTTAAATGATGGTTTATAATAGAAGTACCAGTCAGTAAGTCTGTGCAATATGACAAATCTTATTTCTGTATACAAGTAATCTCATTAGGGTCGTCACAGTGAGGAAATTTATGTTGTGGTAAATTGTGAGCCATGAAGTGGCCAAACACTGACGTATAGAGTTTGCACTGCATATACAGCTGAATTACATATTTGAGATTACAGTGAGGCGTGTTATAAAATGTTTTTATTTAGCCTATTGTTGAACTCGAGCACAGCAATTGGACAAATTAAATAACATATTTGATTGCCCTACCAAAATAAACTTTATATTATATTATAATGTCACACCTTGTATTTCTCACAGTGAGAAGTAATGGAGAAGACAATTAATGTAGATGATGCACAAATGAAAGAAACGTTGCAAGCGTGAATCCAACGTTGCTGTTTCCGGATAAATTACGTGACCCAGCCGCAAAGATTACTGCAAATATCAGCACTGACAAAACTGGCTCAGTGCACTAGACTAATCTACCAGATGCAGAGACCCCACGCAAATAAAGTCAACAAAACTAGCCTAACATGAGTAATTTATATGAACTGATGTAACACAAAATAAAAATGAATAAACCTCTCAATGCATGTTCATTGAAAATAAAACCGAGAAGTTCCCCTTTTTAACAATCATTATGAGTTTACTTTCACTGTAATTGTATAAAATGCTGTAATTTATACTATTATTATTAGTCTTGTGAAATTTGATCTTTAAATGACAACTTTTTTTCTTTACCATTATTATATCCTATAATTATGATAAGGTTATACAAGTTAATAACCTTCAACTCCAAGCATTTTGTTGTTAAGGGGAAAAAAATCAGGGATTTTTTAAAAAGGCCATATCGCCCAGCCCTATTTATAAGATGCGTGTATATATATATATGAGCTGGGGGAGGTCAAAGGGCATGTAAAAGTGCCCTTTTTTTTTTTTGCATGACTCTGTAATTAAATGTAGATGTGTAATAGCGTGAGTCATGTTCTGTCATATTCATATTTCTCATGCTCTTTAAATCAAGAATCTGCAGTGCAGGATAAAAAGGGTTTAAGACAGGACATTAGATCAAGCTGTGTCACATGATGCCAAAGCACACACTTTTCCCCCCTTTTCGCCCTTTTCACGTTTACTTAAACTCAAAAGTCACACGTCCACCAACCCAATTTCCTCCGGCTCTGGCCACAATCTGCTGCAAGCTCCTGTTGCTGGACGGACGAATATCAGCACTGATTTGAGGATCTTTGTGACCTGATGGCTGTGTGAATGTGACCCCTAACGCTGATATGGCACTGTTTCTTGTGCTGTCTGTTGGCTATAGATGACATACGGTCACTTCCACCATCAGTTTCTGCTGCTTCTGGGCTTCAAATCTGCCTGAGTGATGCATAATGTGTGTTTGGAAGTGAAGCCAGTTGTGTTCATGTGAAGGTAAAATATTTGCAGAAGAAATGTGCATGTTAAGGTTTGTGGAAGACTGCAAATTAAAAATAATAATAAATGAAATATGCATGCACAAAAATTAAAGAGGTAAAGGTACAAATTAGGACTAAAATGATTAGTCGACATTAGGGGATGGTTATCCATGGTTTCCGCTACATTCATTATGCCATGGCGGGGCACCACACCAAAATGAATTTCCGCCATGGCTACATTATAGCTTCTCATTCAAAACATTGTCATTGCAGTTTTTTTTATAGCAGGTTATAGTTAAGTGAATTATAATAGAGCAAACTTTTCTGTAATCATAGTAGTGCTGTGTGTTACTTGTTTAACCATTTAATGTTATACATGCTGACTGACTGACAGGAGCGCCTGACAGGGCTGTGCAATGGATTAAGGCCAGCAAACATGTAGCTTTCAGTAATGGACAAAGTTTCCATAATAATACTTTATTTATAGATAAAGGTCTATGGTTCTGCATACAATTACTTTTATCTAGCTGGAGTTTATGGCTGTTTCACTTTACTTCAGGATTCATCAATGCTGTTCTGTAGGTCTGTTGGAGACATTCATAAATACTCCTAGCAAATCTAATAAATGTTGGAGGCATTCTCGTTACTTCAACGACCGGATAATGAAATGATAAAGTAAAATAAATGTAACCCTGTGACATTTCGTAAATGGTTAACTTATACTTTCTCCGTCCGATGTGTGGTATTGCCCAAGATAGAGCCAGTCTGTAGACCCTTTTCACAAGCCTGTTATGACGCATTTAATGGTCAGCATCTTAAATCCTTGAAAGTAAAAAAATAAATAATAATATTTATATATATATATATATATATATATATATACTATATATTTTTTACATATGTATTTTCGTATATATTATATAATCTTTGCTTCAAATAACAAAAAACGAATTACTGCTTGTGCGAGGTGTTTCTAATGCAGCTTCTATAGAGCAGGACAGTAAATATGACATTATTCTCTCTTCTGTCTGCCGTATTCAGTCTCGCACTATTACTTTTTTCCTTTTTCTGAAAGTCTTGATAACACCATCGTGGGTTTTTTCTTTTATTATTTTACGAAATAAGATTGTAAAAAATAAATGTTTGTTGTTCATTCACTGCGCTCTAAGTTTACCCAACTATGACGACTTCCGCTACTGAGAAACCCGGAAATGTGAAAAGGGTCTATTAAGATTAACATCAGCTCCGTGAATCATAAAGGCTTTTTTTGAAGCCGTTTTGACCGTTCAGAGCCACCGTACAAGTGAAAGGAAAAATACATATGCCTCTGTAGGTAACATCAATTCAGACGTGATGCACCCTACATAGGCTACACAAATAATGCTGCTTATTGTGAAGCACATGGAATCAAGAACATGGCAACAGCTCCGATTGTTAAATTTACATATACATTTTTTTCTTTAATTAATGTGTTTGGTTAAGTTGGCGGTTCATTCCGCTGTGGCGACCCCAGATAAATAAAGGGACTAAGCCGAAAAGAAAATGAATGAATGTTTGGTTATTGTGCCTGTTGGCAAACCGGAAAGGCTGTCAGTATCAGGCAAATAAGTATTTCCTCTTGGATTCACACTTTCCTCTTTCCTAAATGTTAAAAACGTCTGTAGAGGCTTAAAATAACTCTCCACAGATAACAGGGCATCATATGCAGTATCTCTTTCAGCTTCAGATATTGGTGGTTTATCAAGTCCAGTCAAGTCGAGCTTTATTGTCATTCCACTACATGTGTGGACATACTGAGGGACGCAGTGTCGTGTCTCGCAGGACAACGGTGTTACATAAATTGATCATAAATACAAACACAACACTGGACATAAGAGCTATTTAAAAAGACTTATGCATAACTAACATATACTACAAGATTCTTAACTATACACATAAGACAGGCTATAAAAGTACTTTTACATGAGACTGGACCATGTTGTGCAGGATATTGTGCAAGAGAGGTATTAAAGGTGAATATTGTGCAAGAGGTATTTAAGGTTGAAGCAAGCAGTGCAACATGATTGTGGTACATTTATAGTAAACATCGCTTTCCTTATAGAGTAAGATGGAGCTTAAATAAAGTGTCAGGTGCATAAGAGAGCAAAGTGTTTCTACAGGTGGTTTGTTAAGCCCACTCACCTGTATGGGGAGGATATGATTTCAGAGGGGGGTAAATTGACTGGAGTTGAGGGCTCTAACAGCCTGTGGGAAGAAGCTGTTGAGTAGTCTAGTTTATCTATTAAGATGCTTCATACAGGTTTATATTCAGATGTTTTGATTTGATGTGCAACAATCTATCATGTGAGCCTGTGGGTTTCAGTTCTTTTTATTGTTGTTGTTGTTGTTGTTGTAATTGATTTATTTTGTGCATCCATTAGGCTGAAATGAACTTACTAAGAGAGTGACTTTCCCTTCTCAAATGGCTCAAGTTTAGTTTCGTTATGAACAATTGTAGTTCATTTGAGCATCATGTTTCAAACTCTGGGTTAGTGGCCAATCTTATCATTGAATGGTTAATGTGAATATCAACATGACTTTGCAGTTTTTCCAAGGATTATTATACATATATTCATATAAACATACATTAAACATAGTGTGTATGTCTTTGTTGATTTTTTTCAGTGTGGAAGAGGTTAGGAATTGCATTTTTAACAACATATTACAATGCATTAAAGTAAAATGTTAGCAAAAAACACTACTTTGCAACATTAAGTAGAATAACAAGCTGTTTTATAAATAGCTGGAAGCAGACGAGACCAGAAACACAATGCATTAAATTAGTAAAGCATCTGCTCTTACATAAGAAAGATGGATACAAAAATAGTGCGTGCGTGCGTGCGTGCGTGGTTGCTGTGTATACTTTTGTGTAGCGAATTGATATCATAGCAGATCAGCTATGTTGTAAATGTTTATTTTACTTTAGTAGTTGATATAAAGTCAGACTTCTCTGGGTGAACTATCTTCGTATATTAGTTTAATAAACACAGATTTCTTTACAGCAAAAAAGGCATGATGTGGATGCTCGTTTGCTTCTGGAGACACTATTTAGACCCTCTAGTTTTTTGTGATTTTTACGTTCATTGAATCCAACACAAAATCAACCAAAGTCATAATGTTTGGCAATTCTGCTAAATTCTTAATTAAAATTTTTAAAACATTTAAAACATTTTATAATTGCAAAAAAATGTAATTAATAAAAAAAATTCTAAACTGTATAATCAAATTATATTTAAGTTTGCTATTATTTTTTACATGACTTACAGACGTTGCATACGCAGCGCACGTGATGTATTTGAGTGTCTCACCTGCCCCCTCACTAACCCATCATTACATGAAAGTGTTGGAGAAATGTTTTGCAGTCTATGCAGGAAGCAGACGCGGATGAAGCGTCAAGCGCAAGCGATTTACATGTGAAGTCAATGCAAAGATGAGATTTAGACATTCTGTGGCGGAAATCGAGCGAATGACATGGTGTGTGAATTGGGTGTTTCGTGCATTTGACGTGCTTCAGACTGCAAAAGAAAGTGGGAGCAAACATCTAACAAACGGAGCAATGGAACAGTCAGAAAAGCAAGCAGCTTACAATGATGAAGACATGACATCAATCATTTTGGGTGATGCAATATATATCGCCCATACATAAAAACCTATTCTAGCAACGCTATAGATGATTGTGCAACATCTTCATCTTTATTGGAGGTGTCAGTGTTGGTATGGTTTAAAAACACTATAGTATTTACTATAAATTACTATAGTATATTTTCTTGATGGTGTCTGACAGCTGAAAATAGATCTGGTAGCAGATATCGCAGCAATGTTAACATTTATTATTTGTTCAGGATATGCGTTTTCACATTCTGATTCCAATGCCTTATTATTAACATTATTAACTGTTACAATGACTATAATTAAATGAAATATTCTTAAGAATGAAATATGATGTGTTGATTGGAAGAGTGTACTTGCATTGTGATGCTGTCATATTGCTATTCTGGCATTGTATAATGAGTGGCATAAAAAGGTCTTAAAATGACAATAATATCGGTTATCACAATATATTTTGGTGCAATATATCCTACAACAAAAAATAGATGTCGTGTCAGGCCTAGCTTCTAAGCAAAAAAGTAAATTTCCAGCTCTGAAAAGGCAGCTTGGTTTTATAGCACTGGATATACAATTTCCTTTAATGCCCTTAATTTTGAAGATTAGCACTGATTGTGTATGTGGGAAAGTCATTAGGCTGATCTGACTTGCGCTCAATTGGAAAACCCTTCTGTTCGTATCAGCTGCTGACTTGTTAGCTGGTGTTTGAAAGGTGTGTTATGCCCCAGTGCATTATGGGAGCAGATTTCACTGGCCTACAGGGTAAATATTACGTCTGTCGGCTCTCAAGAGCAAGTAGTTCCCTCAAATGAGAGTCTTTCTGTGAAGAAGATGTGGCGCAGACGGCTGATGCCATCTGTGATGCCCACTGGGGCGAGTTTGGAAGTTTGAAAACGGAACAGGAGAAGTTTCTGAATCGGTTTCACTGCTTTCTCTGCCAATTATTCCTTATGTAGGAAATCAGCAGCTTAGAGCGTCACATTCATCCATCTGAAGTCATGTTGAGTTTGACGATCTGAGAAGCATTTTACTAATAATTATGTAACTTGCTGTTCAATTATCCACGCAGGTGGTGGAGTGCCTAGGGCTGCTCGATTATGGGGGAAAAAAAATCATGATTATTTTGGTCAATGTTGTGATCATGAATATTACTGGACCAAACTGGACCTTTTTTTTTTTTTATTAGATTTTTTTATATATATATATATTTTATTGATGTTAAACCTATACGTTTCAGTAGGGATGCCTGGAAATTAAAATTCTAGGGCAAAATGGAAATTTTTGCATCCACTTGGCTGCAAAATTAAACAGAAAAAATGCTTTTTAATAGTCAGTTTATTGCGGAGTATTTTTTCTTTTATTTATTTATT
>CAIGQW010056641.1:0-12360 GCA_903798125.1 Danio choprae | reverse complement strand
GTAAAGTCAACTAATCGCTTTAAAAGCATCAGGTTTACTCACTTATTTTAAGTAAAGTCAACTAATCACTTTAAAAGCATCAGGTTTACTCACTGTTTAAAGTAAAGTCAACTAATCACTGTAAAAGCAACAGGTTTACTCACTGTTTAAAGTAAAGTCAACTAATCACTGTAAAAGCAGCAGGTTTACTCACTGTTTAAAGTAAAGTCAACTAATCACTGTAAAAGCAACAGGTTTACTCACTGTTTAAAGTAAAGTCAACTAATCGCTTTAAAAGCAAAAGGTTTACTCGCTTATTTTTAGTAAAGTCAACTAATCATTTTTTGGTGGCAATTACGGAAATAACCTCTGTTTTCTAGTCATTTGTTTTACTCTGTGAAATTGGAGCGAGACAGAAAGTGGAGCTTTTCGTCCTCTGGTAAATCCCTTCTCACTATCGGTCAAGACCTACTTTTGTCGTTTTCTGCCAATTAATTTGCAATTACATCTTAATTACGCCTTTAGTAGGACACACCTTACAGGCAAAGAAGAGGGCATATTCTGTCTTTCTCTCCATCTCTCGACCGCCATATGGACTAATTCGCAAAACCAGGTGGTTTGATGTGCTCTGATTCCATAAAGCACATGTTCGCTCTCTGCACCTCACGTTGTTTTTGCAGCGGAGATGACAATCTGAAGCTAAAGAGCAGTACAATCTAATACAGCAGAGATACTAATAGTAATGGATCTCTTCTGACACAGCTGGGTTCAACCTCGGCAACACTGTATTTCTGCACTCATTATGTAAGGAGTTTGAACATTGCAATAATGCACTGCAACTAATGCTATTCTTACTTGCTAAGAATAATAAAATAACTACAAATCCATGCTTTTTTCTAGATAAGCAAAACACATTGTCTTGTTTTAAGAAATAACATGCCAATTAAGTGAGTTTTTCCTTAAATAATCTGCCAATGGAGTGAGCAAAATAATATTATGTCAAAAGGAAAGACAAGATTATTTTGCTTACCCCATTGGCAGATTATTTAGCTTGTTTTAAGAAAAAACAAAGTTTTGACATTCATTCATTTTCTTTTCGGCTTAGTCCCTTTATTAATCTAGGGTCGCCACAGCGGAATGAACCACCAACTAATCCAGCATATGTTTTACACAGTGGATGCCCTTCCAGCTGCAACCCATCACTGGGAAACATCCATACACTCTCATTCACACTCATACACTACGGACAATTTAGCTTACCCAATTCACCTATACCGCATGTCTTTGGAATTGTGGGGGAAACCGGAGCACCCGGAGGAAACCCACGCAAACACAGGGAGAACATGCAAACTCCACACAGAAACGCCAACTGACCCAGCCGGGGCTCGAACCAGCGACCTTCTTGCTGTGAGGCGATTGTGCTACCCACTGTGCCACCGTGCAGCCCAAAGTTTTTACATATTATTTCTTAAAGCAAGATAATGTCTAGAAAGAGCTTCTTGATTTAAGAATTGTTAGGTGTTTGGACTAGAAACAAGACAAGACTTTCTCAGTAAGAAAGCATTTTTTGCAGTGTCCTCAACATAGCACAAAAGAAGTATTACTGTATTTTGCCTGAAGAAAATTAAGCCCATTTCAATATTTTCATGTAAATACACCTGCCTTTCACATTCCTCATCTCTTAAAATAAGGTAAATAAGTGATTTCTTATTGCCATACAGTAACATTTAAAACCTAATTTAGTAGTAACACTATTTGATTTACAAATGAAGACAAAAACTATAGCATAAAACATAGCATATGTTTATAAGATACACATAAAATAAACACTAATGTAGTTTGAAATAAATGACTTTCAAGAGTTCACACTTAGCTGATGATTGGTTATAAAGCTTGTTTGGCATGCTGTCCCGGGAGAGAGCCCTGAGCTCATAGATCCTCCAGCCCGGGGCTCCCTCCCATTTGCAAGGCGAGAGGGGAGTTTGAGCTCAGGTAGATCCAGAGAACTGCCCTGCTGTAGTAGCTAATGAACAGATAGTGATTGCTCTTGAGATGACTACTTACTAGGAGCATGTCTATGATGCCGATTTGGATTAGTCAATTAACTTAAGTTGCATGTTTTTGGATGGTGGGAGGAAACCGGGGAACCCGGTGGAAACCCACGTGAGCACGGGGAGAACGTGTAAACTCCACACAGAAACGTCGGCTGGCTTGGTAAGGACTAGAACCAGTGACGTTCTTGCTGTGAGGCAACAGTGCTAACCGCTGGGCCACCGTGCCACCCATCTAGGAAAGGAGGAGTAGAGGTGGAAGGGGGGATTCTTCAAAACGAAGATGGCTGTGATATGGAACTCAGGGTATTTATAGTGGCTTAGGAATCGTCTGATTGATGAATCATGAATTGGATAATGCGGGACCAGCCGCAGCAATCATAAGCACGAGAGATGTATTCCAAGAGATGTTTAACAGAGCAAGGACATTTTTCACATGCAGTATTTCCTATTATATTAATTCTTTTAGTTTGGCTGTGGCAAACTTTTTATTTACACAGGGTTTTGTAGTTTTGGATTTTGTTTTCCCTTATTAATAAAAACCTTCATTTCAAATCTGCATGATGTGTTTGCTTGTGCTATCTTTGACTAACACGGTGGCTCAGTGGTTACCACTGTCGCCTCACAGCAGGAAGGTCGCTGGTTCGAATCCCGGCTGGGTCAGTTGGCATTTCTGTGTGGAGTTTGCATGTTCTCCCCGTGTTGGCGTGGGTTTCCTCCGGGTGCTCCAGTTTCCCTCACAGTCAAAAGACATGCGGTACAGGTGAATTGGTAAAACTAACTTGGCCATAGTGTATGTGTGTGAATGAGTGTGTGTGGATGTTTCCCAGTACTGGGTTACAGCTGGAAGGGCATCTGCTGTGTAAAACATATGCTGGATAAGTTGGCGGTTCATTCCTCTGTGGCGACCCCTGATGAATAAAGGGACTAAGCCAAAGGAAAATGCATGAATGAATTTTAGTAATAAATTCACAGTACTTCCTATTATATTAATTATTTTAGTAATAAATAGTAATAAATTCACAGTATTTGGCAAAGACAAAATACATTAGTTATAAAAAATATTGTTAAAAATGTGTTAAAAAATCTATGCTATAGATAGGAAATAATTATAAATATGTGTATAAATTACAATTTATAAAGAATTGGAATTTCACAGGAAAGTTAATTGTTTAATTGTTTACTCTTCAACAGTATATACAGCACACACACACACACACACACACACACACACACACACACACACACACACACACATATATATTTATGTGTGTGTGTGTGTGTGTGTGTGTATGTATTATATATATATATACAGTGCTCAGCATATATGAGTACACCACTCACAAATCTATCTTTTAAATTCATATTTTTAATAGAAAGCTATACAATATTATATCTGTGCATATACACTAGTTTAGTCAGTACTGAAGCCAAATCTGGAGCTCATCTAACAAAATAACTTATGATAACAGTCCAAAAACTAGCACACCCAAATTTATATGTTCTAGAAAAATATTAAATACAAATTTAAAAAAGAGGAAAAATCAAGAGAACAAAAAAAATTAAACATTTAGTTGAAATTTTGAAGGTTGTAATTTTTTTTGCAATATTTTGCTTGAATTTAATAGTATTATCTTTCAATTTCTGAATATGTTTGGTGACTAAAATATTATTTTAATAAATATATCTGTTTAATAAATCTGTTTTGTTTAAATGCACCAAAATACATTGCCCATATTCACTGAGAAATGGATAAAAATATTCGTTTTCTAAATGGGCTGTACTCATACATATACAGCGCTCAGCATATATATGTGTACATATGTATATATAGCACCAAAACATTGTTTCATGCATTGATAATATTAAGAACTAATACTAAAAGCTGAGCTCCAATAACAACAACACTCAAAAATCACCAAACCAGCATCTAAGAATGATTTCTGATTCCCCATGTAAAATTCAGGACTGGAATAGTGATGCTCAATTTCATTTTTGCATCACAGGAATAAATTATGTTTTAAAATATCAATGTAAATTCCTGCTGATCCAGCATTTTGAAGCATTTCAGAACCACGGACAGCTCCTGCAATGCTGCTCCGATTAGAGACATTCATTACACGCAAACCATATGATAGAAACCCTTCAAGATGGTCAGAAACCGAATGTAAAGAGTGATATTTAAACCTCAATCTCTCTCTCCCTCTCCCTCTCCCTCTCTCTGGATTGCATGCAGATGTTCTGTGATGAGAGCAGATTTGTTCTTTTCCCCCCCATGTTCACTACACATGCGGCTGCGCTGTCATTGGCTGCCTCTTCTGCACTGCCGCGCTCTGATTGGCCGACGGCAGTCTCTGTGCACCCTGATGCACTGAATACAGCTTTGAAAAGCATTCTGGAGCTGCATGACGGAGTACAAATGTTGATGCGTTTCAACAGTCAGTGGAGCAACAAACACATCATCCCATGATTCAGTGTACAGAAATACACTGAACTATACATATATAGAGTTGAAGCCCCCTGTATATTTCTGTTTAACGGAAAGAAGATTTCTTTCAACACATTTCTAAACATAATAGTTAATAATTCATTTCTAATAACATTTGAAATGATGACAGCACATAATATTTTACTAGATATTTTTCAAGATGCTAGAATTCGGCTTAAAGTGACATTTAAAGGCTTAACTGGGTTAATTAGGCAAGTTATAGTAATTAGGCACGTCATTGTATAACGATGTTTTTTTTTCTGTAGACAATCGAAAACAATATTGGTTAAGGGGGCGAATAATATTGACCTTAAAATGGCTTTAAAAAAATAAAAGCTGCTTTTATTGTAGCCGAAACAAAACAAATAAGACTTTCTCCAGAAGAAAAAATATTATAGGAAATACTGTGAAAAAATCCTGAATCTGTTAAACATTCATTCATTCATTTTCTTTTCGGCTTAGTCCCTTTATTAATCTGGGGTCGCCACAGCGGAATGAACCGCCAACTTATCCAGCATATGTTTTACGCAGCGGATGCCCTTCCAGCTGCAACCCATCTCTGGGAAACATCCACACACACTCATTCACACACATACAATTTAGCCTACCCAATTCACCTATACCGCATGTCTTTGGACTTGTGGGGGAAACCGAAGCACCCGGTGGAAACCCACGCAAACACGGGGAGAACATGCAAACTCCACACAGAAACGCCAACTGAGCGAGCCGAGGCTCGAACCAGCGACCTTCTTGCTGTGAGGCGATCGTGCTACTCACTGCGGCAGCGTGCAGCCCTTTGTTAAACATCATTTGGGAAATATGTAAAAAAGAAACAAAAAATTCACAGGAGGACGAATAATTCTGACTTCAACCGTACATGAAGAGTTCAGATGCAAACACCTCTGAATGGCGTCTGAAGTTTTCTTTAAAAATGAGCGTTTTTATCAGGCTCCTGTGAGTAGGTTAAGTCATTTCAATTTTACGGCAAATAATATGTTGTTTTCAAGGTCTTTAAAATGAAATAGGGCCTCACGGTGGCACAGTGGGTAGCACGTTCGCCTCACAGCAAGAAGGTCGCTGGTTCGAGCCTCGGCTGGCTCAGTTGGCATTTCTGTGTGGAGTTTGCATGTTCTCCCCGTGTTGGCGTGGGTTTCCTCCGGGTGCTCCGGTTTCCCCCACAAGTCCAAAGACATGCGGTATAAGTGAATTGGGTAAGCTAAATTGTCCGTAGTGTATGTCTGTGAATGAGTGTGTATGGATGTTTCCCAGTGATGGGTTGCAGCTGGAAGGGCATCCGCTGCGTAAAACATATGCTGGATAAGTTGGCGGTTCATTCCGCTGTGGCGACCCCAGATTAATAAAGGGACTAAGCCGAAATGAAAATGAATGAATGAATAAAATTAAATACCTCAACATAAACATAGGAGTCTGAAAAAAAAACTAATTGTCGATGGAAACTTCAGACGGTACTTAGAGGTTTTTGCATCTGAACTCTTCATATGTCTGCTTAAATGACCGAGTATCATCTTGACATCTTGGGGATGTTTTGCTGTGAACCATTTTTTTTCCCCTCATATACCTGTGGTTTTGCTACCAGGCTGATTCAGTGCAGATGTTACAACAGCAGTATTCATCAGCAACAGAAGCACAGCCATCTGGCTCTCAAAGCAACCCCTGGCCTTATTAAACAGAGAGCCGAGAGCACATTTTTCTTATTCATATTTGTGTCAAGAACACAATTCAGTCGTTGCGTTGATTTACGATGAACTTGGCGGACAATGTTCTTGCATTTCGGCTCACCCCGCATGAACCAAAGTGTATGAGAGAGTTATATTGTGTGTTTAAAGGCACAATATGTATGAGTTTATTCATAAAAACATCCAAAAACTACTAGAACAGTGTTATATTTTGATGACTTTTGTACTTAGATTATCACAGATCCAGAGAAATAAGCTATGTGTGTGTGTGTGTGTGTGTGTGTGTGTGTGTGTGTGTGTGTGTGTTTATGCTAATGACGTCACACACCCTCAGTTTCTGCTTTGGTTTTCTAGAAAACGGTGAAACAGCAGCAAGGCTTTAATATGTTGTGTGTTTTATTCGACTGCACAGAGCAGCGTTATATATAGCGTATATGTATTTAGTTGGGCCTCCTGGTGGCGCAGTGGGTAGTACAATCGCCTCACAGCAAGAAGGTCGCTGGTTCAAGCCTCGGCTGGATCAGTTGGCATTTCTGTGTGGAATTTGCATGTTCTCCCCGTGTTGGCGAGGGTTTCCTCCGGGTGCTCCGGTTTCCCCCACAAGTCCAAAGACATGCAGTACAGGTGAATTGGGTAAGCTAAATTGTCCGTAGTGTATGTGTGTGAATGTGTGTGTATGGATGTTTCCCAGTGATGGGTTGCAGCTGGGGTTCATTCTGCTGTGGCGACCCCAGATTAATAAAGGGACTAAGCCAAAAAGAAAATGAATGAATGAATGAATGAATGAATGTATTTAGTCTGATAAAACAGCGCTGCTTCTTATCCCCATGATCAAGTGGTGGATTGTGGCATAATAAAAGCTCTGCTGCTTTTGTGCTTTCTCTAGTTTCTCTTCCACAGCCTTCAGTCTTACTCTACTTCATACTATCATAATAATAAGTGTTGAATACTTTACTCATCCATCAATATGATTTCTGCAGGAGTCCTGTAGGATGTAATGAACACTACAGCTCCCATGATTCCACACTCAGTCACTGCGTTATCAAACTGCGCTTTTGTTTGTTGTGAATATGCGCCCTCTAGTGGTGGAAATACTGTGCCTTTAAGTTCATTTGATTGCTTGCATGTATTTATGTGATAATTCTGCACTCAGTTTTTGCATTATGCTTTGTTAAAAATAGCATGAAACAGGGCTGTGGCCTTCACAGACACTAGTACTTTGTGTCTTGCTTCATATATATATATATATATATATAAGGAGTGACGTTGCATTTTGTTTGGAAATGAAAATCGGGTTGACATCAGAACTTAGCGTCAGACCGATGTCAATGTCCAACGTCCAACCAAAAATCAACCAAATATCAACGTCTAATGATGTTACAGCTTGATGTTGTGTGGACCACTATGATGTCTATCAGACGTTGGATTTTGGTTGCCATACCTGACGAATAAATGTCTGTATTTGACGTCAATATGACGTTGGTTTAAGATGTTGGTTCGACGTTGGATTTTGGTCACTTTCCAACACAACCTAAAATCAACCAAATATCAACGTCATTATTGGACGTCAAAATAAAGTTGTCCTTAGACGCTGGCTAGAGAATAAATTTTGGTCACCTGACATCAGAGCCTAAATCTAACCTAATATTAACCTCTTATGATGTTGTGTGCCTACTGGGAGGGATCATCGGGTAGTGGAAGGAACATTTTTGCATAAAATGACAGCCGTTTATGACACTTCATTCTACCAAATTCATTTCACCTTTTGTAAAGCTGCTTTGAAACAATAATTATTGTTTTAAGCGCTATACCAACAACTCGAATTGAATTGAATTGAATTTGAGCCACCCAAGTGAACACTCACAGTACGACTGAGCCGTCAGTCCAATTACTAATGGATTATTTGCTTGCAGCAAATGTCAAAATGATTTAGATGGCCAATCACATTAGAGTAGGCGGGGTTTACCGCTCACAGGAGCTAAGCAAGTTCTAGGATGTTTTATCATTTAGTAAGAGTGAAGCAGTGAAACTACAAATTCACGTTTATCTGTCCTATTTATTAGTTTTGAGTGACGTATCCAGAGTACACATCTAATTATTAATGCTACATTAGGTCCAAGAAGTCAAAGGAGAAATTTAAATCCCAGCAGTCAAAGCTTTAAAGGGACCTATTATGCAAAAATAAATTTTATAAGAGGTTTAAACACAGTTGTGTGGCAGCAGTCTGTGAATATAACCAGCTTCTAATAGTAAAAATTTATGAATTCAATTTTTTATAATCACACTTTATAAAACACTTTGATTGACATTCTCCCTTTGTACGTGTCATCAGAGGGGGAAAGCCCCGCCCATTAGTGTCCATCTCTCCCTCATTAGCATAGTTAGTCTTGTTTTTGAATCTGCCACTATGCTGACACACAGGCATTTGTAGCTCCGCCCTCTTTTGTTAAGAGTGCAATCTCATTTGAATTTAAAGCGACAGTCACCAAAATGGTATAATTAGGATCAAAGCCTAAAAGGGTCAGTTTCAGAGTCATAAACATTATTTGTGTGGCATTTTGAGTTGAAACTTCACAAACACACTCTTGGGACATCAGAGACTTATTGTACATCTTTTAAAAAGGGGCAAAATAGGTCACCTTTAATATACATATACAACACTTAGGAGCACAATCTTAGCGATAGGAGAATGGGGTAAAACACAAACAAGAACTGAGGGGTCTATATATACACACAGGCCAATCAAGGAACTAAAGCTGCTTTTCTACTGCGCTGTATGCTATGGTTTGGCACTGATTGGTTCACTTTAGTTTGGTTTTGCTTGGCTCAGTTTGCATTTACACTGCACAGCTTTACAGTGAGTGGGAATATTTCTATAGTTGCGCCATCTCTACTGGGGTGACGAAATGATGATGTCCTTTTAGGTGTTTTTTTTCTTGCGTTGGTATAAAAAGGGTTTAGTCATGCAAACTAACAATACAGCACTGGCTGCTGCTGACTGTATGAATATAGTAGGTTTGGGGTCTTGTGCCAAAAATTTGCCAATCAGTGATCAGCAGTGTGTATGCGTCACATTTTGCTAATGGTACGGCTCACTTGGAACCTCACTTGAGTTGGTTCTTATAAAAGTACCAGGTACTAGGTGAAGAATAAAGTTGAAAAGTCCCCAAAAGTAAGCTGTATTACAGTGCTGTAAAATACAAATTTACACTTAAAAAGGGTTTCGCTATTTTGATAAAAACTTTTGCATTTGCATGGAATTGCTCAGATGTCAAATTGACGTCTTAACATAGATGTCTTATCTAAAACAAGGCTAAATTTAGGTTGTCAGTGAGCAACTAATAGACGTCTAATAATAGTCCAAAAATAGACTAGTCATCAAAAATACAAGAATGAATGAACACACGTGAAGTCTGTCTAATCTGTCTATTTGATGACTAGTCTATTTTTAGACTATTATTAGACGTCTATTAGATGTTAACTAACAGTCTATGTTTAGACATTATACATTATTTAAAAACATAATTGCATAGTGGGACGTTTGCAACTACTGTATAACTGCAACACATTTCAAATATTGTCTATTAGAGTAGAAAAGTGCCTTAAATAAGGCACAGGTGTACATCATTGGTTGCTATGGAGACAGACAAGGGTTCCATGCAGAAAAACAACCCAGCAAGAATTTTTGGTGTTTACAAAAAGACTAATAGATGTCAGATTGACATCTAAACATAGACATCTTGGCTGAGACGAGGCTAAATTTAGGTCGTCATTGAACATCTAGTAGATGTCTAATAATAGTCCAAAAATAGACTTTCATTCATTCATTCATTTTCATTTCGGCTTAGTCCCTTTATTAATCTGGGGTCGCCACAGCGGAATGAACCGCCAACTTATCCAGCGTATGTTTTACGCAGCGGATGCCCTTCCAGCTGCAACCCATCTCTTGGAAACATCCATACACACCCATTCACACTCATACACTACGGACAATTTAGCTTACCCAATTACCTATACTGCATGTCTTTGGACTTGTGGGGGAAACTGGAGCACCCGGAGGAAACCCACGCCAACACGGGGAGAACATGCAAACTCCACACAGAAACGCCAACTGACCCAGCCGAGGCTCGAACCAGCGACCTTCTTGCTGTGAGGCGAACGTGCTATCCACTGCAGCCACCGTGAGGCCCAAAAATAGACTTATCATCAAAAATACAAGAACGAATGAACACAAACGTGAAGTCTGTCTAATCTGTCTATTTGATGACTAGTCTATTTTTAGAGTATTGTTAGACATCTATTACATTTTCACTGACAGACTATGTTTAGACATCTATTAGACATTACTAGACAACACAGAATTGCGTGGTGGGAGGTTCGCCACTATATGTGTGACACAATTCAAATGTTGCAGCCTGCAAAGTCCACAAAGCCAGATATCATGAATAGGCTGTAATTCTATTCACAATTGTAATCAATAATTTCATTCATTCATTTTCTCTTCGGCTTAGTCTCTTTATTAATCTGGGGTCACCACAGCGGAATGAACCGCCATCTTATCCAGCATATGTTTTACACAGCGGATGCCCTTCCAGCTGCAACCCATCACTGGGAAACATGCATACACACTCATTCACACACATACACTACGGACAATTTAGCTTACCCAATTCACCTATAGCACATGTCTTTGGAATTGTGGGGGAAACCGGAGCACCCGGAGGAAACCCACGATGACACGGGGAGAACATGCAAACTCCACACAAAAATGCCAACTGACCCAGCCAGGGCTCGAACCAGCGACCTTCTTGCTGTGAGGCGATTGTGCTCCCCACTGTGCCCTCAATAATTTCAATTTCAATTAATAAAAAACAAACAAACAGTAAAACATTCTGTTGTCACCTGCACAATGAATCTTAGGATGTCCTGGACTGTGAAAAATGCATCGGTTCATCAGGAAACAAAAGACACATTTGGAGGTCGCGTTTGAGAAAAGCCTTTGAATTTGACAGCCTTCGTTGTGCTGTGATGACGCAATTGGCCTTCAAATACGGCCTTCGAAGGATGCAGCCTTCTAAATTGTGCATGCATCTTATGACTACTAAACAGACAGGAATAAAATGAGAGACAAAACAGGACGAAGAACCAAAAGTGTCCACAAAGCATAACCCATTCTACATTTTACAACTGCACATCACAATACAGATTTTCATTCGTTTGACGTTTAGCTGAACATTTCGTGCATGAAAAAACAAGTGTACTTTCTTGTAGCATAAAAGAGACGACCTCATGCCTTCATTTTAAATGAAGCAGCTTAATTAACGAAACTCAAACTGAAGCTTATGGGACAATACTCCACTTCCAGAGTTTTGAGCTTCTAGAAGCAACATTAATGCACTTCAGAGTGTCTCTGGACTGATACGTCATTAATTAATTCTTATTTATACAATATTAACAATCATATGTATTTCATTATTTATTCATTTGGTTCAGTAGGTTAAAAGAAGCAGTGAAATTTTAATAGGTCTGCAGTGTTATCAGTATGTAGCATTACATTAAGAAACCCTTAAAGGCGATTCTACACCTGATTAACCAATAAAACTGGATTTAGTGTTTGCTCAAACCACTCATTTGGATACTAATATATTTAAAGAATACGTTTTTAACATTTATTGATTTAGTTTATTAATTTTATTACCGTTATTTCCCTATAATTTAGTATAAAATGTGACCTGGAACCACAAAACCCTTCCAGTTTCCAGTTTTTTTATTTAAATAATTACAAAATATTATAATGTAAAGCTCATTTAATCAGCTTTTATGTGACAAACATCTACATAAAAAAAACCCCTGACATTTATGACTGGTTTTGTGGTCCTGGGTGACATATCTGCCTTTATTTACTATAATATTACTATACAATATTCCAATATGGTTAAATATCCTCTGAGCGTCTATTAGTGGGCTATTTAAGCAACCGAGAAATGTAAAATATTGTGCGTGGGTGTGCGAGTGTATGTGTGTATGTGTGACACAAACAATAACATGATTATTCCGCAGTGGTCCTGCTCAATTCACACATTAATCACAATGGAAATGAGAGAGAGAGAGAGAGAGAGAGAGAGAGAGAGAGAGAGAGAGAGAG